>SNQJ01S0198455.1:17187-32828 GCA_010110895.2 Picea sitchensis
ATGGGGTGTGGCATGAAATGAAGCCCCTGAATCTACTACCCAAGACTCATAAATATTATCTACAGAAAGAATCAAAGCATCTTGTAACACATCACCTGTTACATTTGCTTCCTAATTTCTCTCCTGCTGTCCATTTCTTTGTTTCTTTGGAGCTCTGCAGTCTTTCTTCAGATGTCCTTTCTTCCCACAATTCTAGCACTCCATCTTTCCAAGTCTGGATTTGGATCTGCCCTTCCTAGAATTCCCACGGTTCCCGAAACCCTTTCTTCTATCCTTTTGTCTTCCCCTGTTCTCCATGTTCAATGCATTTCCTAATGTCTCACTTGTGTTTTTCCATCACATTTCCTCACTAAGGATGACACCAACAACATCATCAAATTTTAAAGTATTTGAACCAGAGACAGAGTTACTTATAGCCATGACCAAGACATTCCAACTTTCTGGCAATGAGCACAAGATTAGAAGACCCCTGACCTCACCATCAAAGTCCACTTTTACAGAACTTAGTTGATTAGTAACCATATTAATATCATTTAAATGATCTGCAACAGAACCACCTTCCAACATATTCATATTAAATAATCTCTTCATTAGAAATACCTTATTGGACGCCGAGGGTTTTTCATACAATTTGGCCAATTATTATCGTCCATCAAACCCTTCATTGTCTTTTTCTTTGGAAATATTGAAAATACCGTGCTACCGGTTTCGACCATATAGTTCCTAGAACTAGCTACGTCAAGAATATCCCGATGCTGTCCTTTTATGCCAGAGCCTAACATTTATTCCGCCCAATGGGTAGGAATGAATCCTTCGATAAATAGTCTTCCATCTGCATCTTCCATAGCGTAGTTTTTGGCCGTTAAATTTCGACCCTAAACTTTCCATCTTCAGGCAGTACTCCCTCGAACCGAGACCCTCTTTTCTGTGAGTTTGCCTTCGATACGGTTGTTGAAAAGCAGGGACCGTTAGACAATAAAATAAAACAAATGTGGAAACAAACCGCACGCTCTGATACCAGTTGTTAGAAAAACAGGACCGTGGAGCAATAAAATAAAACAAATGTGGAAACAAAACACAGAAGATACACAATACAATAGAGACACAGATTTACATGGTTCACCCAGTGTGGGCTATGTCCACCATATAAATTGCCAGGTCCTTCCTTTATTATTATCCAACATATGAAGGGATACAACCTACAGCAAACCCATTGTAACTTCCTCTTATTTCTCTCACAGTCTCTTATCTTAGAATAAAATATTCACCATCAACCATAGCCGTAATACATTTCCCTCATAAAAGAGGGTTGCCTTCTAGGGAAAAAAACCCTAATATAATCTCTATCATTAGATCTGCAACCTTTTAATGAACGGTCCAGATTTACAATAAAATTACAATATACATTTACAAGGCAATTTTTCCTTTGGGGGCCCGCTTGCCCCCAGTCGAGGGGATATCCCCCTCGGACCTCACAGAAGGGGTACCCCCCCTCTGCACTCCCTCGCGTGGAATAGTGTACATACTTCTAGGGTGTAAATAATTCATGGGGTATAAACATGACTAAAAGTAAAAGACCTCTGAATCAGGAAGATAATCAGGCTCCACAACCAACAGTTACACATGGGTGAGTATTGCTATAACACAACTTACCATATGTCTATCAAGATGTCACTGTTCAGGGAATTGTATGGATATGATGCACCCTCCTTTGTGGATACTATGTTTGGGGACAACAGGATCCCAGGGGTCAAAGACTAGGTGGAGGAGATTCAGAGGATTCTGTAATCAGCGAGGGAGAACTTGCAGAAAACTCAAAACCATCAGAAGATATATGCAGACCGACACAGAGTTGAGAAAAGTTTTGAGGTAGGGGATTTAGTTTTTCTTTGATTACAGCCATACAGACAGTCCTCCTTGAAGAGGAGCGGACCAGAGAAGCTGAAGCTGAAGTTTTATGGGCCATATAGAGTCATCAGGAGGATAGGTGAGGTGGGATACGAGCTAGAGCTACAGGAGGGTAGCAAGATTCATAACATCTTTCACGTCTCTTGCCTGAAAAAGTCTGTGGGACAAAAAATTAGTATTTCATGGAAGTTTCCACCCTTGGATGAGGAGGGCCAGTTGGAGCTAGTGCTGGAGGAGGTACTAGAGTAGAGAGAGAACAGGTTGAGGAGCAGGGTCAGGGTCTTCTAGTGGAGGATGCCACATGGGAGGGAGAGCATATTTTGCAGCACCCAGGATTGATGTTGCTTGAGGACAAGCAATCTCGGGAAGGGAGGACTGTGATGTCCCATTCCCAAGAGTAGGTCAACAGGGAGTGACTTAGTAGTCTATGTGTTCCCGTATACTATAGTCAATAACAAATAGGGAACAAAATGGATAAATAAGGGTGATTGGTGGTTAAACGATGGATTAAGCCAAAAAGCATAGGAAAAGTCACTTAAGCCTAAGTCAACGAAGAATTAGAATGAAAAGGTGTTAAAGGGGGAATTAATTAATTAATTATTCACCTTAGGAGGGAAAGCGCCTAGCTTAAGTGAGTTCAATGGTGAATTAGATCGGGAAGAGTATAAAGGGAGGAATTCGACCGAATTCCTCATATGTTATGTTATGATTTGATGTTGAGGTATTTATAGAGGAGGAGGAAATCGACCCCCTTGTTGTTTTGTGGATTTATGGAGCAAACCACCACCCTTGATCGATTTCTTTGTTGAGAGACACACCCTAGCCTATCAGAGATACCATCCAAGTATTTCACTATGCATTACAGTGTCCAGTTCAATGATTGTGCAGCTCAACCAGTGAGGGTGCAAGTGATTGGGAGAGGGTTTTTGTGGCCTCTTGAGACAGTTTCAGATATGGCTGATTCCTTCAGACCCGTTAGATATTTAGACAGGGCACACCTATTGAGTCACCTGTTGCTAGTTTTCGACGGTGGAATATTTCGGAAAGCGGAAAACAATAATTTAGGGCACAACTCTCGGGGAAGCACATTTGGGGTTCCAGGGGACATTCTAGGGAATATCTGAGGAATCCCTTCCGACCCATTACAGAGGAGACCAAGACAATCATTTTTAGATATACATCATCAGATTCCACCGGTGGAATCTCTAGGGCACACTCATTGAGCCCAGGAGGTGCACAAAATCCCAGGGGGTGACATCCGGAGCTTCAGAGGTCGGATTTTCAGTCCAACTATCATCAAGATCAGTCTAGAGGCCAGGGCGCATATTTTGAGACATTTTCTAGCTCATTCTGACAGGTATCACAATGAGGAAATTTTTTCCAGATTCTACAGCAATTATCGCGAGCTGCCAGACTGGTTTTTGTCGATCTATCTGTGCATGCACAGACCAACACCTATTATTCTAGTCACAGGTATTTCTTATATGTTATTTTGTATTCTAGTGACGATCCATGAGATCTAACTGACGATTATCATATCTTCTTCCAATCTTTATTGTATTTCCTGCTTTTTCCAACATTATATATATATATATATATATATATCAGTGAGTTGTGTTGTCCTTATTTTGCATGCATTGTTTTATACTGCTAAACACATAATAAATTGGAACACACATGCAAAAACAACCGAGCATATTCACACAGTTACTCAAACATAGTTAGAAACCCCCAGAGTATCATATTCAATAGCCAAACCATATGTTCAATAGTAGATATCCAGATCAACTGGATCAGGGATATTTCACCTCTTTTGAAACCTTGTTGCTGCAAGTATTTTTCAAGTCTTAAATACCATGCTCTCGGAGCTTGATTTAATCCATAAAGTGATTTCTTCAATCTAAAAACATAATATTCATTTTCTGACAATAATAATCCTTTAGGTTGTTCAATGTACACTTCTTCCTCTAAATCTCCATTTAGGAATGTTGACTTGACATCCATCTGATACACCTTAAAATTCTTGAAGCTTGCAAATTCCAAAAACATTCTAATGGATTCTATTGTTGCAACAAGAGCAAAGGTTTCTTCAAAGTCAATACCTTCTACTTGAGCATACCCTTTACAGACCAATATTGCTTGAGTTCTTACTACTTTTCCATCTTCATTCAACTTATTTATGAATACCCACTTTGTGCCAATCACATTTTTATCTTTAGGTCTCGGGACAAGTTCCCATGTCTGATTTCTCTCAATAAGGTTTAACTCTTCTTCCTTAGTATTCACCCAATGTTAATCATTATTGGATTCTGCAATGCATTTAGGCTCTATTTTGGATAGTAAAGAGAGATTTACCTGTTCAAAATTGCTTTCCATGTTTCTCCTAGTCTAAGTCTTATCATTTTTATCACCAAGAATTAAGTTTCTAGATGATTTTTCAGCACAAACCTTGATGGTGTTTGTGTATCTTGATGTTTCTTCTTCTTATTATTTGTTGTAATCAATTTCTTTTGCTTCCAGTTGGTTCTCATGTGTTATTTCTTAATCTATTATGTCATTAACACTTTCAAAAATCTTTTGCGGTCTTTTTTTATAACATATATAGGATTTGTTTCTTGATTAATATCCAAGAAAAAATCATTCATCTTCTCCCAAGTCAAACTTGCCTTGATCTTCATCATCTCGTTTGATGTCACACTTGCATCCAAATATTCTAAAGTGTTTGAAATATGTTGGTCGACTTTTCCATAGTTCATAGGGTGTCCTTTCACTGTTGATTCTGATTTTCCCTCTGTTCAAAATGTAGACAATATTGTAAATTTTCTCTCCAAAAGTTGTTTGACACTTTTGCTTCATTTAACATTGTCCTGGTGATTTCTTGTACATGTTTGTTTTTCCTTTCAACTACATTTTTAGGATTTCTTGCAACTGAATATTGTCTTCTTATTCCATGAACTTCACAAAATTCTTCAAATTCATTTGTTGTAAATTCACCTCCATTATTTGACCTTAAACATTTGATTTTCAGATCAATCTCATTCTCAACTAAAGCTTTGAATGCTTTATTTTTTTGAAATTCCTCGGACTTATTTTTTAGAAAGGTAACCCAAGTCATTCTTGTATAATCATCAATGAGTAGCATAAAATAATTCTCTCCTTGCATACTTTTTGTTCTTGTTGGTCCACATAGGTCTGTATGCACAAGCTCCAATGGTTTCTATTTGTGTATTCCTTTGTCTTGGAGCTCTAGTTTTCCATGCTGACATTTCTTGCAAATAGTGTTTGATGGTTTTGTGATATATAACATATCTCTTACTGTTTTTTTGGCTCTAATTTTAACTAGTTTGTCAAAGTTAATATAGCCCATTCTTTTATGCCACAACCAAATTTCATTTGTCTACCCCATAAAACATTTTTTTCCATTAATCTCATCAATAATATACACATTGTTTGGGGTTTTGATTGATTTTTCAACCAACTTACCTGAATTTTCCTTTCTGATCTTTCATTCTATAGAGTCAAAAGTAAGAGTGTTTCCTTGGTATCACATCTGGATTAAACTAAGAATATTATGCTTCAAGTATTTAACACATAGAACCTTTTCTAGCTTGGCCCTTCCTTTGTCAAGAATGAGAGTGCCTTTTCCAACTATCCTTGAACTTCCATTGTCTTCAAAGGTGGCAATGCCTTCATTCTTCTTCAAGGTGATAAAATTTGTTATATATCCTTTCATGTGAGTAGAGCACCCACTATCAATGTACCATTTATCCTTATTATTTTGTGCACGCAGTGCAGTTTATATGAACAAAGTTTTTTCTTTCTTTTGTTCACTTTGTTCATGATTTCTAATTTTTTCTGAAATCACTTCTGCAAAATTTTACTATATGCTCATCATTATTGCAGTTGCAACATATGATGTTATAGTTCAACAAGGGAAAATGATTTGTAATTAATCCTTGAGAATCCATGGCTATCTCCGTTGTTGTCCCTCATGTAACCACCTCTTACATGTGTTCTACAATCTATTGCTTTATGAACAAAACCATTACAAGAATGAAAATAGCCAAAGAAAGGTTTTTGGTACCTGATCTTGTAATTCCATATTAAATGGGAGAGCCTTCCTATTTTTTTCCTTGCAAGGAATATTTTTCTTATGTGGATCATACAGTTCTTCCTTCATGTTGTCTTGAACCTTGATAGATTTTTTGAGTTTATCAACATAACTATTGGTCCTTTCTTCACTCGACGGTTTTGAAGAGGCTAGGGATTCTTCATTAGAAACTTCCTTCTTTTCACTGTAACCAAGACCAATCTTGTCAAATGGTGATCTTTGACAGTGTAGGATTTCATTCAAGGTTGTAGATCCATTTTCAACTTTCATGTTGGTATGTGATCTATCCAAGTCCTTTCTTAGACAAACCATTTCAGATTCTAGAGTGCTACAAACATATTATTTTTCTTTTAGCTAGGCTCTTAAGACTTCTTCAACTCTCTTTTCCTCTTATACTTGAGTTTTTAAGTTAATGATTATTTTTTCAGTTTCATCAGAACTTTCTTTTATACCGAACATTTCTTTACTGCACTTCTTTCATTGCTCCTTTTGTATCTGTTTCTTCTTCTTCATTCTCTCTATTTAGGTAACATATGAGATCTCCTTCAAGATCTAATTCTGCATCAATATCATGATTTTCTTCTTCTATTTAGTCTTCATTTCCATCAGTATGTGTTTCTAGACCAATAAAGAGAATTTATTCTACTTCACTGTCACTATCATTAGACGAGTTGTTGTTCTCATTGGTATACATATTCTTTTATTTTCATTCTTGTCCTTCCTATACCTTTTGAAGATGGACTCTTCTTTATTATTTTTATTTTTATAAGGGAATTTAGCAACAAAGTGTCCTACTTCTCCACAATCAAAATATTTGAAGGGAAGCTTACCTTTGTATTTTCATGTTCCTTTATTGAGATTTCTTACAAAGTTATCTTCTTCTTCATTTGATTCACTATTTGATCTATCATTCATTTTGTATTCTTTTGTCTTTATCTTCTTTCATGCCTTGAAGGAATCTTCCTTATTTCATAGCTTTATTGGCTTATCATGTTCTATCCTTATTTCATATGTAGTGAGGATTCTGCGCAACTCATCCATTTTCAACTTGTCTAAGTCCTTCAATTATTCAATGGAAGATATCTTTGGATTACATCTTGAGGGAAGTGATCTAAGTAATTTTTTCACAATGATGGTTTCTTCAATCTCTTCACCCAATCCTCTGACAATGTTGACAATCTCATCCACATGAAGAAAATAGGCAGTAATACTCTTTTCGTCATTCATCTTAAAGGTCTCAAATTTTCCTCTATGGGTTTGTAATTTTTCCTTCTGACCTTTTCATCCCCTTCATATATTTTATGTAACTTGTCCCATACCTCTTTTACTGAACAAAAATGCATGACTTGGACAACAATGAATCTTCTAGACCATTTAGAATTTCACCAATGGCCTTAGATTTATTGTCACTGAGATTCTTTCTAGATGTATCTACAAGTGGAGTTGGTGGAGTTGTGTAATTGTTCTTAATTGCACTCCAAACATTAAATCCAAGTTCCATCAAAAAATGTTTCATTCTTATGCTCTAGAATGAATAATTGGATCCATCAAATAATGGAGCTCTGTTTGCAGATGATCCTTCTTGTCTATCCATGTGTGCTGCATGGATTCACCTTCCACTATTCCTAAAGAAACCTGCTCTGATACCAATTGTTGGCACACTTACTGGTACTGAGACTGGGGTGAATTGATACATGATCACTTTTTATTTTCTTTCAATATTTATCAATGTGTTACTTTACCAAATATAACCGTCAATGATAAATACACAACCATTCAATCCATAATACATAAATATTTAACGTGGAAACTCAAATGGGATAAAACCACAAAACAATTATTTTATAAAATCATGTAGGCACCAACCTGTTGTTACAACGTTTTCAGGCACCAACCTACAAGAGACACTAATGCCCTTAGTTGGGAACCAACTCAACACTTCATGTAGGCACCAACCTACAAGTGCAACATTTGCAGGCACCAACCTGAAGGAGACACCAATCCCCTTAGTCAAGAACCTACTCAGAAATATGTAGGCACCAACCTACTAGAGACACCAATCTCCTCAATCTGACAATAATGTCAAATATTATCTTTCCCTCAATCCTTCACTTGCATGAAACTGTTGCACTCTCTATTGTCACAACACATTCCTTCAGTTCACAATCTGATTGCTTTCATAGGTTCCTTAGATCTTGCACCTCCCAACCACCCTTAAACGATTACATTATCTTCCTTTCATTCTCTGGAATCCTTAGACCTCAGAGCCTCATGTATTCTCTTCACACAATCCACACTCACTCTTTTTTTTTTTCACACACTTAAAATATATTTGGGTCGTGATATTTTTATAGTCCATGCTTCCATGGATTTTTCCACATAAAAAATATGGGGTTATCTCCCAATCTCCTCAAAATCGAGTTGCAAAACTCCTTGGAAACTGACATTGACCCCCTTTGGTTTCGTGTGTGATCTTCTCACAGACCATAGTACAGTCCTCTATATAATATCGATTGTTAATTTTCTCACTTCCCTCCAAAACACACAATGCGTCCTCAATTCTCAGTAACTGATGGATCATCTTCTCAATTAAATCCCAATCATTGATCTCATTCATCATCCATTATCACATGCAACATAGCTTAAACGCTTAGCGACCATCTAATCATTCCTTCATATTTAATCTTGATCGATGGTCACACCATGCAACCAAAATGAACATTCGTCATCCAATCAGTCTCCTCAATTAAATATTAACCATTGATCTCATTCATCGACCATTAACACATGCACCATAGTTTCAATGCTCAATGATTTTCTGATCATTCCTTCATATTTAATATTGATCGTTGGTCTATTTATTGTCCATAAAAATGCAACATGCAACCATAATGCATAGTCGTCATCTGATCATCCTTGGATTAAATGTCAATCGTATATCTACAATTGTTGGCCACCATAAATCTCAACACGACCCTGACACTAAAAAACCATGCGATATATAATCTGTTTCATTCTTAATCGTTGATCCGTCAGCTTGAAGGTTTACTTCATCATTTCTTCTATACATACTTCCACTGCCTCCAAAATACACCTTTTCATTCCGCCAGACTTATTTTGCATATATACTTTGAAAATTTTCAATAATTTCATTGTGGGTCTAAGGCATCTGTGTTCAAACTTCCACGACCTATAGAATACACCTTCGCATCCTACCACACTTATTTTTCACCCATACTTATAAATTTTCCAAGAATTTCACCATGGGTCTAAGGCATTTTCCCAATTCACTTGTCTATATTCATGACCCTGTCCATCTGACTGATTCCTCATACTTGGACAATTTCTTCTAATTCACCGTTCTCCGTGAGACATCTTCATCTGACCAATTAATTCTTGATACTTAGTCAATTTTTGAGATCTCACCATGGGTCGCGATAACTTTATGATTCTTCTATACATACAACAAAATCTGATTGCTCTGATACATTGTGATGATGTTGTAAATGAGGTGGCTTTCACATGGAATTATTCTACATGTATACTAGATGACATGGCATCGGTACATGTCCTGACACATTGCACTACATGTGGCATCTACAGAGCTAATTATTATGGTACTGGCATGGTATTGACATGGACTCCCTATGATGTGGAACTCATCTTACTAGACACATGGCGTTGATGTGGAATCTAAGATCCCTCATCGGGTATCAAGCCCCAATCCTTTGATATTAACCATTGATCTCCAGAGATAAACGGTTAGGATTTATCCAGTCCTGGGTCCACATTTTTCCATGACAAAAGTTAATGCTTTGTTTAGGGTTCCATAACTCTCTTATTCTTTTTTTAAATCATCTAATCGTGTCTTTGCAATATATAACTTTCGAAAATGATTATCCTTATGCATGTGGGATATATAATTTTAGTGTCCTTAGTCCATTTAATCACTTCAATTGGTCAGATATTATTCCTGTTATCATGTCCATGGTTCTTTTTCATTTTTACTTGACTTATTGCTGCTCAGAATGACACACACCTAAGATTTCTCTATGGCCTCGTATTCTTATTACTCGTTATGACGCCTCCTTGGTTTCGTTCCTCTATTTTATCTTCAACAGGGTTATCTCATTATGCTCATGCCTCTTGTACAGTTAGGACATAGAATAAGGATAATCATTTTCATAGACCATAGGCAGGAAAACATTGTTGTCTTCTACTCCTCTCCGTCTGGCTCAAAATCATTTGGATTGATTGTTCACATGCAACCCTCTCACCTTCATTCACATAGGGTATACATGCAGAAACTTGTTAACACGATGCATGCATAGAGGAATTCGTAGAATCCCCCTATCTTTGACATGAATGAAAAAAATATTTCCAACATGGTTCACATTCATTTACTCGTATTCTTTTCTTTATTCTCTGTGAACTATTTCCCAGGTCATTGATAAGAGCATGTGTTTTTTTGTGTTTACTTTATGATTACTATTAGTTTCATCTTGATGCATGCATTTTCATCTTAGATTAATTTCATTTCATTACTTAACTTAGAAACCATCATCGATGGATTGAGCCATAATCGGTAAACTCCAAAATCAATACTAGCTTCTAGGACAAAATCAGGATGGGTTTCCTATTCCAAATGTTGTGAGTTCTAATTGGGACCTGTCACCGAGTGTAACCATATTGTTTATTATGGTCATTTCAACCCGTCAACACATCCATACTAGTTTTAGGTTGCAGAGTGGAAATGATGATGGTATCTTTCTCAATAGGAAGAAGTCTTAGGATCATTGGGCCCTAAAAAATAGAGAAATCATAATTTATCCTCTTATAGTGTTTAGAATGTTCTCTTATCACTTGTAGATTAGATATCACATCAATTCAAACATTAGATTGTTCATCAATCAACTTTGGAGTGTGAGGAACTGACTCTAATATTGAAGCAACAAATTCAATTCTAGAATCTTATAATTCAATGAGTTTTTCTGCGTAATTCATGTAGGTGATGTGGGTGGGAAAACCTCCTACGGAATAGCACTACTGGTTCTGTAATGCATGCAGAAATAACCATCTAAATTCTCCTACTTTTTACTATTATCTCAGCATAGACCCCACATTCATGCATAAAACACAAGGATAAAAGGATCTGATAACTCTACCTTGAACTCCACATTTGGTGTCGATCCTTTTGCGTTCGGTTTCTCCTCGACTGCAAGTATCCTCCCAAATCCAACTTGCATTCAAAAACAGACAAAAAAAGAACTATGAAAATGCATCTTATATATAAATTAGTGGGTTAGATGTTCTAATAAAATATAAATCAAAACTGAATATTGAACACCTCGTATGGCAGGACGGGAAAAGTAGTTCTTTTTATTAACCTCACAAAATTCACTTGCAATGGTGAGATTGGCTACTGCTCTACTACTTCTCCTTGAATCTGATCCTAGGCTCCTCTTCAATTGTGCACCAATTGCTTCCACATATGCTTCTCTTCTTCAGTTCTCACGAAATGGTTGCAAAAGATTGGGGCAAGGGGAATACAAAAAAGGGTAGAGTTTCTTTGCTCTTATTTTTTATTTTGAAATGGGACCCCTACCTCTTATTTTATAGGCTAAAAGAGGGTAGTTATTCGGTTGAGTGATCGGCTATGGGTGGTCAAACGGTTTAGGAAATTACTTGGGAATTTGTATTCCGTCAGCAACTTTCTATTTTGTGTGCTTTTTTCAGTATACGTGGCATGTAATGGGTCATCTAGCGTATATATGTGGGCAGTAGTGGTGAAAGGTGCATACATCTTCAAAAGGATGGTTTTTAGAAGAGTTTTTCAATGGTGGCTTGGCAAAAATGGAAAGTGAGATGGCCTGATGCCAGGTATGCATGTCTAGTGAAAATTAGGGTTACAACAAATGCCCCCTAATGTGTGAGGTCAGAAGAGGAGTTGATGGCCGAAATACATTACCAATCTTCACCAATGTACTAAGTGAGTGAGCCCAGGGACTAGAGTTTGTGAGGTGCCATATGCAAAATAACAATTGTCTCACCGAGGCGAGCATACCCATGCTCGGAATGAAATAAAATCATGGTTTCCAGTCAAATACACTGCAGATCCATGTCATATAACTATATAAAGTGTAGTCGCGATCAATACACAGTGGATCTACATCTTGAAATAAAAAATATATACATGTATAATATCCATCTTCAAAAAGCTAATGATGCCTGATGGCTAGAGATGATTCCTTCAGATCTTGAGAAACAACTTCAAAATCTTCATAACTCAAGTAGGAGTGTAATATGAGTGTACGAATTCATTACCCAGAGGTCTTCAACGAATCGACAGGAACATACTAGAGGATCTTGATGATCAGGCCGAGGGCTTCATTGATTTCGAGCAAAGAATTGATTGGGATTTTTTGGATGGTCGGGCATGAGGTCAAGAGACAAACTGCAGAAGGGCCGACTCAATCTTGGTAAAAAATTCCCTTGGATAATAGCACGAAAACTGACGAGACTCAGGCAACATGGTATTGACATAAGTTCACGATACAAGAGGCAACACAAACTCTCCATATGTTTGGAAGAATAACCAAACAGAGGAGGACACAACTCTATGCAGTGAGAACGACTTACTAAGATCATATTAAATCCTAGATCTTGATGAACAAACAGAAGGATGTGTTTTGTCCAAGGGAAACTCATGTGCTGCCAAAAAGAAAATACTTTCCCCTTCCTCTTTTTGCGGTATATTTGATTTTTTTGTCTTTTTCAATAATTTATGGGCGGCTTGAAAAAGAATAAAAGAATGCTACATTACAAAGGGGGAATGAGTGTCGCAAACATACTAGTTCCAAGCACAAGGAACACACTAATGCTCAGAGCAAGGAGACATATGCAGGAAAAGGACACTTGGGAAAATCCCTCCATGGGTCAAGGTGTCAAGACGCAGAGGCAAAGTGTATAAGGCATGCTTCAAATGGTTCAGTTGAGGAAAACATGGAGCCGACATTAGGCCAAGGACGCAAGAATGAAAATGCGATTAACAAGACACAATGATAACATCCTTTGATGTAATTTTAATGAGCCCAGAGAAGGTAATATCGACGGTTTTTCATTTTTAGAGAGTCTGAAAAAATGTAAAAGGAGACTCCACTAGGGTACCTTTTTCAAAGGTAGTCTAGTCAGTTCGAAAAAGGGGTAAACTAGCACCGAAAAGACGTCTATTCAAAACCTTTTTAACGAGTGTGACAAATACAATATCACTCGACAATATTTTCATTTTTAAGGAGTTTGAAAAGGGATTAACTATGGACTCCATACATGATGTTCTTCTGGACCATTTTGACGAGTGTGAAGGAACAAGGTCACTCGACAATATTTTCACTTTTAGGGATTGTGAAAAGATCTTAACTATGGAATCCGTGGGGGTTCCTTTTTCGTAAATTTAGTCCGCCAGGCCCAAAAAAGGGTTAAAATTATACCTGAGAATACTCTTCTAGAGAATTGAGGCTCCTAGAGTATACCTTTGTTCGTATAGTTGACCATCTAGACCGAAAAAGGGGTAAACTACCGTCGGATAGACGAGCCTTCAAATTTCAGTTTAGTGAGCGTGAAGGGCAACAAGATCGCTCGACAATATTTTCATGTTTAGAGGGTCTGAAAAGGGATTAAAAGAAGATCCGTCACTATTTGGGAGTCCCGAGGGTGAGGTCAAGAGTAATGATGAATCAAGTAGATGAGGCTCAAACTCATAATCAGGATAATACTAACAAGGAATCCTGAGCCTATAGTCATTAACAACGACATGGACGCCAAAAAATGCAACCAGGATCTACCTAGGGCATCCATGAAGAGGGAGGCTCTACCACTAAATTACAACACTTCTAAAGAAACAATGATAGTTCTGTGTCACAACTTGGTGGGGTCGATCCTATGGCAAAGCATCAAAGACAACGAGGTACAAAAAGTGGAGGTGGAATCCTAACTTAGATGCAACAAGTTGGAAAAATGATTTTTTACCGAAGGACCTTAAAAATGACCCAAATCTTTAAAAAAAATCCCAATACCCAAAGTAACCCTATCGTAACATTCCATAAGAAACTTTTGAACCATATTAAACGATTTTCAAGCTAGAAAAAACGACAAAGGGGTCCAAAAAAATGACAAAAAGGGGCCAAAAAGTCTATAAATAGAAGCTAGCAACTCATTATCACCATTGTTAATTGAGAAATTGACTAAGAAGCCAAAAACACCCCTTTGTCAAAAGAGTTGATTCCGAGAGCTTCAGTGGACGAAACGAGATTCCGCTTGGACCAAGTAAGTACATACTAGCCCCTCCTGCATTTCAATTCTTCCTTTGTGCATTTATTTTTTATTTTTGGGGGGGCATTAGCCTTTAAAAAGGTCGGTCCTACGTATACGTGGGTTGTAATATGACAACCAGTGCATTCCCACGTGCAGAGAAAAAACTGCACATGGGCATACGTGACTATGTATATTACAACCCGCGTATACCCTTCGACATGTGGAAAAAAATAAAAGATGCAAGAGTTAATCCCCCATGAACTTGTCAATTGTAGGATGTATGTTCATTGGAGAGAGAGGGAGCATGAGGACATTGATTTTTTGGTGGGAGAGGAACTTGATGTGACCACTGCATTGGCTCAATGCGGTTTGTTGAAATTCTTCGAGTGTCCATTCATGCAGGCGCAACCCAGGTTGTTGAACGCCTTGGTAGATTATTGGCATCCCGACGCAGAGGAATTCATTCTTGAGGGACAGTCGTCGACTCCAACGACTAAAGATAACTATTTTATGACTGGCCTCTCAAGGAGAGGGGAACCAGTCAACTTTCACACTTTTCCCCCCGGGCCTCACAACATAGCGGAGCTGATTGGACTCCATTGCGAAGCCGTCATAAACAAAGTGGGCACTCAGGTGCCGATAAACAATATTTCAAACCTATCACTGAAAGTGATATTTTTTCTCATTAGGTGGATCACTAGATCTGCAGCTTTACATCAAGCCTCCCGGGTGCACACGAATTGTGCAGTTCAGTGCTTAAATGCACAAATTTTCAACTGGAGCACCACCTTACTAGATTGCATCACTACTACATATGGGCGGACTATTCCATGAAAATTTTCCACGCTTCCACTAGTTTCATATTTTTTTTAAATAGGGCGGGATTTTCGTCGCTATTGCCACGAAAGTTCGTCGCAATATCGACAAAAATCTTAATTTAACCTAGTCGGGATTTTCGTCGCTATAGCGACAAACTTTCGTGGCAATAGTGATGAAAATTTTGTCTATCTCATTGGTCGATGTTAACATCTAGTTGACTATTTTATCTATATATACGTGACTTTAAGAGACTTTGCGACACAATTGCTATAGTTGCAACACTGTTCTTGGCTTTTGTTTGAGTTGTTTATTTTTTCCGTCACCCACTGGTTGAACAAACCCAATTCTCAATCTACATAGCTCGAATTTTGAACTTGCAAGGTTAGTATGTTATTTTTTATTGATGTACTCATTTAACTTGTAATTTTTTTTTCAAATGTTCAAATTGCATTTAGCTTATTTTTTCCTTGATAATATATTTATATAATATGTG
>SNQJ01S0198457.1:11057-24799 GCA_010110895.2 Picea sitchensis
GCTAATTATCTTTTTGTATGAATGAAAATCAAACTAGCACAAGCAAAAGTCATACAAACAATACACCCTTTCGTTGCAATCAAAACGAAAAGCGAAAGAAAAGAAACAATCAAAGAGAAAACAAACTTCACACCCAAAAGAAAGAGTTGAAGAACAATGATCTTGATTAAAATCAAGATGAAGAGGTCTGTAGGCCTTTGATGACCCTCACCAGGGTTTTTGTTCAGTTGATGAGGAGAGAAAAACAATGCATGGGTTTCAAACTTCACTCAACAGAAAAACTCAAAGTCAATAGTGAAGAAGGCTACAAAATCCAAACAATAAGATGTTTGTTCTTCAAGAAAAAGACAGATGCCAAGGCTGAAAGAGAAGGAGCATTGACTCACAAGGTTACTCAGCAGGAGAGACACAGAGAAAAACCCTGAAAAAGGCAATTTTGGAAGATTTATTGGCCAAAAAGGGGCTGGCGCTATGTTTCCAAAGGCAAGGAGCATTATAGCTCTTTATGTAAGGCTATAGGGGAGAGATGGCGCTCTTTTAACACAAGGACAGGGGCGCCAGGTTCAAAAACTCCCAAAAATGTCAAAAATTCCAAAAATTACAATTCAAACTCGACAACTATGCTGAGTATGATGGGGTAGGGAGCCAATCAGCTCATGAAACCAATCAAAAGAGGAGTGAACCAGGTTTGAAACAATCAATGGGTAGAACAAGGTCAATGAGGAGAAATCAAAACAAGAAGTTTCGATTTGAGGCTATCTCCCCAGTGGAGTCGCCAGTTTCTGTTGTAGGAAAATCTCCCTGCGGACAGGTAGATTGCCTCAAAGAGCTTGACCCTAACTCTAAGACGGAAATTGCTTAACGTGGACACTAACTTCCTTTCAAATCTATCCAAACTAACATATGATAAGGGAGGATAACAAAACTACCTCTTTATCGGCGTTTGTCCCTGCACGCTCCGAGTTGCGCTCCGATCCTTTGCTCCTCGTTGGATCCTGTGGACAAAACAAGATACGACCACTTCCTACTCTATTGATATTATATTGAAAATATATCTATCTATCAACGATAAGTTCATGTAACATCAGACACAAACTAGAAAGAAACAGGCCAAGCGTGTCATATTAATGAGAATAACAACAACAGTACTTACAATCGTAGATACGAATGCGACAGCTTCGTCAAGTCCCCTTCGTCTAACCCTTGCCTAAAAGATCCACAACCTGGATGACAACAACTTCACTGATCACTCTCCTTTGGTTGACTGTGTATTTCCTATGAGATCATAGGTTTCATGCTTAGCAATTCCTCCTCCTTTCCACCATCTTGGAGCCTGCTTATATAGGTTAAGAGGAGCTTAACCTCTTGAGTTATCTTTAGAACAAGTTAGGGAACCTTCTCCTCAGATCAAGGATCTATTGATGAAACCAAGAATTTGAATACAACTGCCTCCTAATCTTGAAAGGTCCTCCCCTTATTCTCCTCAACGGGCCAACTACTGCCTCAGATTAGGCAGCGCTCCCTTAGAAGGGGCATCAGAGCATTGTAGCACTCCCTAAGAAGCTTGAGGGGAGAGCCAGTGCCCTCAAGGTGAGTAGCGCTCCTTCAGAGGGGGCAGGGGAGCGTTATAACGCTCGCTGATGCCTTGTAGGGGAGCGCCAATGCTCCTAAGGCTGATATAGGGGAGCGCTCCCCCTCAAAACCTTTGTTTCAGGGCTCTCTTCAGGTGTTAAGAGTTCCTTGTCTTCAGTTAACCAATTATTCTTCTTCAAACCAAGTACATGAGATGTTTTAAGTGTCTCCTTAGTGTCGTCGGCATGACAGTATGCTCGAACATCGTTTGCGACACTTGTGACCAACTTGCGACACTTGCGAAAGTTGTAAGGAAGATGCGACACTTACAACAATTGAGAGGAACATGCGACACTTATCCATTTGAGTAATTTTGACGTGTAACACCAGTTTTTTATATTCCTTTAAAAGACATACATGCACATTGGTGGGGTACTCATAAGGAGAATATTCAAAATTGGTATCAATACAAAAGGTTATTGCGCATCAAATTTGGCACAGAATAGGAGAACATATATGTGGAGAAGTATGATGGAATGGGACATCCGAGGGAAAATGTAGAAATATGTATAACTCAATAGAGACTAGTACCACTAGAAGACTGGCCACATCACTTTATTCACACACTGGAAGGAATCCCAAGGAATTGGTACACAGAATTGGAACAATGCAGAGAAACTGGAAGTTGGGGAGAAATGCATCATAATTTTGTGATTACATTTACATTTGATCATGGGAATCCATAAATAGATACAACATTGAAGTTTGTATGAGATAGGATCTTTGAAGAACCAGAAGTGGAAATTGTGATAGCTTATCAAAACTGGAAGAGACGAACAATCAGACGGTTTCTACACTGTTATCATGTCACGGAAGAAGAAGACCTAGCAAAAGAAACCCATGCAAAATCAAAATTACATAAGTTGAAGGAGAAAGAGAAGTAGAAGGTCCAAATATATATTCAAAATATTATGTTTCACCACTGAATATCAAGAAGGTAAATATTGGAACAATAGAAAACCCAAATATTGCAAGCATTGGGGATTATTGGGATAATCAGACAGTAGAAAGAATAACAGAGTTATTGCGTGAGTATAGTGACCTATTTCCAACAACGTTCTTATAGATGAAAGGGGTTACAGGAGAACTTGGTGAGATGAAGATCCCTTTGAAGCCAAATACCAGACCAATAAGAAAGAGACCGTACAGGTTGAATCCAATGTACAAGAAGAAAGTAAAGGCATAAATTGATAAGATGTTAGAGGCCGGTGTCATAGAACCTATGGAAGAATATGAATGGATCATCCCTATGGTAGTGCAGGAAAAGAAGCAAGGGGGAATAAGGATCTATGTAGATCCAATAAAGTTGAATGATGCATGTCCGCATGATCGTTTTCCTACCCCATTTACAGATGAACTTTTGGAGAATGTAGGAGGTCAAGAAGCATATTCATTCACTGATAGATTCTCAGGATATCACCAGATCATAATTGCACCAGAAGATAGACATAAGACTACATTTGCAGCATAATGGGGATCATATCAGTACACAGTAATTCCTTTTGGGTTGAAGAATTCCCCTGCTATTTCCTCAAGGGTTGTAGTAGCTTCCTTTAAGGACTTTATTCATAAGTTTTTGTAAGTTTATTTGGATGATTGGATATTGTTTATCTTGTTGAAGTGTTAATATTGATGTTAGACAGGTGTAGATAGTGTCATATTTCGTTGAATATTAATAAATGCATTTTCAACGCACCTTTCAATATTCTGTTAGGGCATGTGGTGTGTAAACAAGGTCTATTGGTTGATCCTGCTAAAATTGTTGTCATAGTTAACTTACCACCACCTAAGTTAGTGCATCAGTTAAAAAGTACACTTGGTCATACAGGGTATTATAGGAAGTTTATAAGGGGATATGTACATATTACTGTGCCAGTGGAGAAATTGTTGAATAAGGAAATTAAGTATCAGTGGAATGATGAATTCCAGCAGAGTTTGGATATATTGAAGGAGAAAATGGTGAAAACACCAATTTTGGTATTTCCAGATTGTTCAAAATAATTTCATGTGCATGTGGATGCATTTGCAATAGCACTTGGATCAGTATTAGCAAGCCAGGAGAAGGTGACATATATCACTCAATCGCATTTGCAAGTAGAAAGTTGTCAGATTCATAGTAGAACTACAATACAACAGAAAGAGAAGGATTGGCTATGGTATATGCATTGCAAATATTCATACATTATTTGTTAGGCCAACATTTTAAGATGTTTAAAGATCACTATGATCTTATATATTTAGTCAATAAGACATATATGCATATGCATATGGATATTATTATTTCAAGAGTTTGATTTTGAAGTTGTGGTGAAGCCTGGAAGATTGAATGCAGGGCCAGATCATTTGTCCAGAATAACTAATGGAGAGGAACCAAGTAACTTGGAGGACAATCTCCCAGATGAAAACTTGTTTTCAGTACAGATTGTTAATGAATATTTTCCTGACATTATTGAATTTTTGAGTACATGATTTTCCCGAAGGAATTTAATAATGCGCAAAAGAAAAATCTAGTGGTTAGAGATGAAGACTACCAATTGATTGCAGGTCACTTGTACAAACTATGACTAGAAAAAATTCTGAGGAGATGTGTTATGGAGCATGAAAGACCTATCATTTTAGCAGAAGCAGATGAAGGAATAATTGGAGGACATTATGTAGGGAAGGCTATTGCGTAGAAGATATTGTGCGCAGGATTATGGTAACCAACAGTTCACAAGGATGAAAAGGATTATTTTCAGAATTGTGATGTTTGTTAGAGAGTTGTAAATCCATCTAGGAGGGATGAGATTCCATTAAGGCCACAAGTAACTTTGAAAGTGTTTGAAAAATTGGCAATAGATTTTGTAGGACCAATTAATCCACCAACTAGAAGATTAGGATCAAGGTATATCATTATAGTCATGAAATATTTGACCATATGGGTTGAAGCAGTAGCAGTGAAGGATTGCAATGAAGAAACTACAACACACTTCTTATTTGAGCAAGTAGTCACAAGGTTTGGATGCCCCGGAGTTCTGATGAGTGATCAAGGGACTCATTTTATCAATAGTACTATCAAGGCAATGATTGAAAAAATCGAGATACATTATCAGAAGAGAACTCCTTACCATCCTCAAGCCAATGGGACAATGGAAGCATTTAACAAGATACTGGAGAATGCCTTAACCAAGATTTTCAATGTGAACAGGGATGATTGGGATTTGAAGTTACCAGGAGTGTTATGGGCCTATAGAAATACATGCAAGAAGCTTACAGGGAAAACACCTTTTAGATTGGTGTATGGAAAGGAAGAAATAGTTCCTTTGGAGTATTTGATACCTATTCTGTGCATTGCAGCAATTATAAACATGAATGAAAGAGGAACAACTCAAGAAATATTGTAAAAACGCCTAGAATTAGAAGAAGACAAGATCATAGCTAGTTTCCATTAGGAGCTACAGAAAGAAAAGGACAAATCTTGGCATGACAGACATATTAAGAAGAAGAACTTCAAGGAAGGAGATATGGTTCTCCTCTTTGACAGTAAATACTTGAAACACCTAGGGAATTTCAGGATGCATTAGCTAGGGCCATAAGAGATCAAGTCTGCCACAGATGGAGGTGTTGTGCAACTGCAAGATTTAGCAGGAAAGGATATGAAAGGATTGGTGGTAGTCGATTGAAAATGTATAGGGATAGTCGACCTACTAACCCTCAGTAGATGTCATTCATAGAAGTATAGTTTTACATATTGTATATAGTAGGAATTAAAAGAAGAAGAAAGAAAAGAAAAAATGAGTAAAAGAAAAAATGAGTAAAAAAAGAAAAAGGAAGAAAAAAGTAGAAAAATGAGAAAATACCAAAAAGAAGTAGGTATATGGGAAAGTGGTAGAAAGACAATTAAAGGATACTTCATGTAGTAGAAGTTATAAAGTGGCATGATAGAACTTGTAGACACTACGCGACAGAAAAAGAGAACACAACTCATCGGGACAGAAAATGATCATAAACGAACAACCGGTGATCAATAAAGTAAGGCACATTTATGACAAAGGTTATAAAAGGGGAAAATAATGAAAAGGTAAGCACTTGTGATTTTTAGTAAACATGATCAAAGGAGTGAACAAGTTGTGATTATGTGAGGATTTGTGAAGAATCTATCTTATATTTACAGCGAAATTTTCCCGAGTTAGAACAATGACACTGTCGAAGTTCGAAGCACCTAGCCAGTTTGCAAGAACAGCTAGAAGTGCCAAGAAACCAACCGAGGATGTGACAGGGGTGGTATATGTGGATGAGATATCTTCACTAATGAGTGAGTCAGTGAGTCCGACAATGGTCGAGGAGAATAACCCAAAGGAGGAAGCAACAAAAATAAATCAGGCGAAAGAAGGTCGAAACCCTAGTTCTAAAGAAAACCCTAACACAACAAAACCAGGAGAGATGCACATACATGGAGAAAATGTTGTAGAGTATTAAGGAAGTTACATAATTATATGACAGAATAACACAACTATGGAAAAGTCTACAGGAGGAAGAGAAGTTGCAGGTGTTGGAACAGAAGGAAGAAGGAGTCAGCACAACCACGCAGGATTTGAAGAAAAATTAGAAGGTAATGAACATACAAGATAAGCTGAGGAGCCCACAAGAGTAAAAGGATTTACAGGAAGAATTGAAGAATTTTCAAACAAAGAAGTAGTTGAGGCAGGCTCAGTTGGGGCCATTACAGGAAGATGTAGAGAAGATGTTGACAGAGATGGATACAACTAAGGGACAGATGGAAAACCTTAAGTTGGAAGTTGAAGATATATGCAAAGAGAATATAATTGTGCGGACTATGGAGTATGTTGATGAGAAGAGTGCACATGTGAAGGCTCATGCTAAATATATTTCAGGTAGATTCCAGAAGTTGGACAAGTCTGTTAGAGATGAAAAAATTGTCTAAGTGGCTCGGTATGAGCCACATGTAAGTGTTGGGGGTCTGTTGGAGTAGGATATTTTGGGAACAAAGTTTGAGAAATAAGGAAGAGCGCAGAAAATGAGGTAGAAAAATAAGGAATGGACCAAATAAGTAGCGTGTGTCGTGAATCAAGGAAATGTAGCACAAGGAAAAGAACAGTCAAAGAAAGAAATGGTTGGATTGAATATGAACCACACGTAGGAGTTTGTAAAGTGGACAAACCTAATCCACTAAGGTTAGGGTTTTGGTAATCAATGTAATGGGTTTTAACCCACTTTTGGTAGTATAAATATATGATGTATGAGGTAGTAGGGGGAGATCTATCTGATATTTTTGGTAGAGAGTTTTGGAGAAAATTGTTGAGTCAATTTTCAAGATGAGTTTGTTTTGGAGTGGTATATGAGGATCAGGTCAAAATTTTGGATCTTGGTGCGACATTGGTCAGCCTCACCATTGCTAAACTTATGATGTAATGCACACAATGCAATATTTTGAAGAAGATGACTAAAGAAGCATAGAATGCCAAATCTTTGTGGATGTAGCCCAGGGGAGGTGAACCATGGTAAAATATTGTGTCAATGCGTGGAATGTGTTCTTTATTCTTTGCAATGTCTTTTATGTTGAATGAATGGATAAATTAATGAATCTATTCAGGTTAATTTTCAACGTGCACTAGATTAGACATGTTATTTCCTACAAAAATAATTTTAAAGGTTAAATGAATGGTAGATATGAATAATGGTATGGTAGAATGATGAAGTTGAAGTATAAATAGGTCTAACATGCCCATGATAATAATCCCTTCCATGATTTCATACATATGGTTCATGCAATCACCCATAAGCCATCTCGAGTGAGACTGAACTGTGCATTATGTGCCCAATGCTTCCTTCTGGTCTCAAGAAAGGTCTAAGGTGTCTAGGGTTTTGTTGGAGAAGTAAGGTAAAGCTCGGGTCATCCCATACATCCAACAGGATAGCAATCCACAAAAGAGGGTGGTGTCTCACTATCCACTCATAGCTCAGAAAACCCACAACCCACTTATATTCTCCTACAATTATCCCAATTTTCCACCATCTCTCTTCCTCTTGACCTGCCCAACCCAAGGAATGTAATCCTTCATTGATCTCAGTCCCTTGGAAATACCATTCATTTATCAGAGTCTCTCTAGAATAGGTAACTAGGAATCTCTCAATTGGGAAACTCAAGGGAACTCATTGTCAGGAAAACTACCAACAAACACAACAACATACACTTGTTTTTATAGTGAAACTCACACAAGAGTTCACTCTTTAGGTTTGAAAACTTGGCTCTTCATTATTCATCTCCAAAAATGTTCCAAAAATCCTCTAGCATAATATAACATTCTCCCTTTGGGGATGCTCTAGCTCCAAAATATCATTCTTTCTTTCTCTTTTCTAATCATGCACAAAAATTGATTGTCCAAAAATGTTGTTGCTACCCATACAAATTTCCTATCTTTGGCTTACTTTATTGACTCACACACTTCCCCAAGATGATTGTATTCAACCCCTGTGCTCCCAATAACTATGGTATGTTACTTCTCACACCCACCCCCTTACATGCATTCAATGATTGGCTTTGGGAACACTCAATCATAAACTAGAGTTTAATACATAGTCATAATAAAATTCAGGAATGTGGGTGGAATAAATAGACATGAGTATTTCCCCCTTGGACCCCTCTTAGACATTCTATTAGACCATCCCATCTCTTGTGTATTAATTCAATCCCCCATCTCTATCCATTTCCCCTTAGCATCTAGCATCACATTTTTTTACTAAAACTTCCGAATACATTTCACATATACATCGCTTGGCCATAGCCACACATTATATCAACATTAAAAGTTAATTAAATTGGGGATCATAGTGGGGATGTGACATGCATGTTACATAAGGAAGATTTTAGGGGAGAAATTTCACTCATGGACGAAATTAAAGGGCCTCGAAATTTTAATTGGGCGGATTTTTTGTATTGTAGTGGTTTTTTTTTAATTTTATCATTCTCCCCTAATTTATTTTAAAAGAAAAATCGTATAGAGGGTTAGCCCAGTTTTTTTTTAGGGAGAGAAAAAATATTTCTACCCTAAAATTTGGAGCTACAAGCTTCCATTCTCCCAATTTCCAAAAATATAGGAATTTCTGGTCGCAACTTTTCCCTCCCATTTGGTATAAATCAGGGTTTATGGTTTAATTATCCCCAATTTCGTGGTATGGGAAAATACAATCTTTCATTCACCCGATTGGGAAGTAGATTGAGTTTTGATGGAACCGATAACACCGTCTGCATGAGATGAGGATGACGGCTTGGATGGATCAGTATTAGCTCGAGTAGCATTTGGAAGCAAATCATACAAAGTACCAGATTATGAATAAACCAAATCTAAGTACTGAGCCCGAGCAATGGTTTCTTCCTCGGTGACCACGCCACCCATAGCGACATTGCGAGTGATCGGAGGTACAAGTGATTTAGTAAACCATTTCGCCAATAATATGTCAGGAATGATTACCTTGATCATCCTTCATTGTCGTCTCCACTCATGAATATGGTCAAAGATATGCATGGAATCAGTTTGACGAAGGGAGGTCAAGATTTCAGTACCCGTCTCATAGCGAATAGGTAGTTGAAAGTGAGTGAGGAAAGACATGGCAAGGGAGTTGAAATCATGAAAAGAAGCCCATGGTAGTTAAATATACCACTTTGTTGTTGAGCCCGTAAGTGTTCGCTGGAAAAGACACAAACGTATAGAATAATCCATGAGGGAGTTTGATGAACACCACAAATGGAAAGTCATCACATGGTTATTTGGATCTTCTCTAGATTTTCTATCAAATTTTGGAATATCGGAAGGAAGTTTAGTTGGAATAACTGGCCAAACCGGTGAATGAAAAATAGGATCATTAGTTAACCGAGACAAGTCTGGGAGATCCAGAGTCGCAAGGAAAGGTAGTTTTCAGTTAATTTGTGGATGATACTGGTGTGGCATAGGAACACCAGTAGGACCATAAACTAGGTTAGGTAGATAGTTGTAACCAGTAGGTCCTCCTGCATACAGTTGTTGTTGACCAGGATAAACAGGATTCGATGATGGCTGAGAAACATTTGCATAACCTGGTGGGTTATGAGCATTATAAGTCGGGTGATTTGTTCGCCCATAAGGAGGATAAACATTGTGCCCTTGAGGAGGGTAAGGAGTAGATCCTAGAGGCGGATATACATTAGTCCCATGGGGAGTATAAGGTTGTTGTCCTTGACGATTCTAGGTGGTGTTTGGGATGCTGCCTGGATAAGGTTGTCCATAAGATGGTCCAGAAGGAACAGGATTTGATACTCCTCCTTGTGGGTTATGATATCAGTGCTCCCCAAGATGGGGTTGGGTAAATGTGCCTCCGGAAGATACTCCCCATGATTGTGAAGGGTTTCTAGAAGATGAAGGTTTCCCCCCCCGCCAGCGGTGGATTAACGACCGAGGTATGACTAGCAAAGGGAGGTTTCCCTCCAGGAAGAACATGAAAAGGGGGTAGTCCCCCGGGAGGGGTAGGACAGCCATAGGATGGTGGTTTTCTAGGAGGGTTGGTTCCACTAGATGGTGGTTTCCCTCCAGTCAGTTGTATTTGGATGGCAAGGGTCTACATTCTTGGGTGAAAAGATGTCCCAGCAAGATCGTGTGGAACATGTGGAGATGTAGAGTGAAAGTTTGTGAAAGAGGGGGTAGGGATCGAAGTGCCTTGGGAATGAGTAGAGGTGATGAGTCCAGCATCAGGATAGAATTTTGATGACACGACAGTAGGGTTAATGACCTGATCGATGGGGTGATTCATCGTTTGACCAGATGGCCCACTTTCAACAGGAGGGTCATGAGGATTAAAGGGTTGTCGAAAGGATTCAAAATGCTCATAGAGATCACATCCTGATGAAGTCCTCCATACACAATGATCAGGTGTGGGATTCGTATCTACTATAGTGGTAGGATGAACAGGAGTCCTATACTCATCACCAACGGTTGGTTCTGTGGATCCCATATATGTTTAAGTAAAATCTCTCTCAGGTAACTGTGGGACCTCTTCGTGTATGATGTTCCCAAGGGAGTCTAAATGAAGCAAAAGTTGTTCGAGAGGAATGGTCGACACAGATGTGCGAGTAGTGAGATTTTCAACTGTAACCAAAGCACCTTCTGAATTGTCTAACAGAGGAGCAACAACACTCCCAGCATCAGATTGATTTTCTACCTCTCTACCGTAGTTGTCTTCCAGAGGGTTAGGAGGTAAGGGTTGGTAGCCTTCCAGAGGCAACCCTTTCATCCTACGTGATCGAATAAGACCTTTCTTTTATATAGGCTCAGTTTTGGAGAATAACAGTACACGCTGAAAATCTAAGGCCAACTAACGAAAAGAAATAACATACGCTAATAAAATCTAAGAATCAAAACCAAACAAACAAGAATTCTCTCGATGATCGTACTAGTTGGTGATGAAATCCAACATCATGTGATCAAGTCAAGAAGGGGCTAGGATATGGTGGAAGAGTTACAATGGAGACCTGCTTAATGGACTTTCACCTTGGTGCAAGCTTCCACGCAGTAATTGTGGATATTCCCTCCAAGGAGCCCGAGTGAGTTTGACCAATGTCTGTTCTAGGTACAATGAGACTTCCCTTCACTGTCACCTCGTGTAAGTACCTAAGTATTATGGAAACTAAGGACACCAACTCGCAGTCAGCCCCTGGGTGGGTACAGTTGACAGTCTGATCCAAACATATGGATAGGATAACAAGTCCTAAATCAACTCGAGAGCCTCCCACACATAATCGTGGGTATACCCTCAAGTGACCCCCAATATATGTTCCAACCACTACAAGCAGTTGAACCACGGAGGGCTAATCTCTGTAACTCATCCGAATGCGACCTTGTGCGTAAACCCTGTGTGAGAGGCGGATCCCAAAAAACCTATATGACAATTGGATTTGAATCTCCCTATTTCAGGATGCTAATGTTTGTTTTGAAAAACTTTGGAGACTTGTACTCACAGCCTAATCCAAAGTGCTAATCCTAGTCTAATGTTGGTGGAAGATCCTAAAAACAAAATGGTCTAGATAATTTTTAATTAGCGATGATTTTACAGTTGTTCTTTACTCAAAGGGTGCATGACAATGAAACTAATGGTATGATGACTCAATTCCCAAAAAATGCACAGGAAGATGATAAGAAGTCGTTTCTTTCGATGAATGGCTATTTAAGGGAAAGAGAAAAGTTGTTTTCACTATCAAACACTAATATGCAATGTCCTCAATCAATTTGTTTCTCACTCAAATCCAATGCAATGCTAAAAATTTCAAATATGCCTTCCAATATCCAAACCAATCACTAAAACATGTCCTTTTGCTTATAAGTGAATGGTGATCAGATGTAAGACTTCTAATGTCAATCAGAGTTCAGGATTAAACAATGAGAATCAAACCTCACACAAAACAAAAATACATTCTCGTTGTGAATAAACAAGCAGGACAAAGATAACCAAATTGCAAACAAGAACCAAAAAACCTCAAACAAAAGAGAAATGATGGAAAGTTGACCTAAAAGATCAAATGAAAAAGGTTCACAGACCTTTGGATTTCCTCACAAAATTTTTCACTCAGTTGGATAAAGGAGAAGAAAACAACAAGTTAACTCTAGGTCAACAAAGACAAAGAGTGACTTCAAGGAAAGGAAAGAAAATGTCAAATTTCCAAACAAAAGAGGGTGAATTCTCATAAATAAGGGTCTTTGAAAGCCAATATCAAGATGGACTGAGAGTATGGGACCCTGAGAAAAAGCCAAAACCAAGAAATAGCTTCAGAAGATAAAAACAAATTGGAGAATTTCTCACAAAAATGGGGTAGCACTCTGGTGTAAGGGGTACCAGATCTTTCTAGTTCTCTGTGTAAGGCTAAAGGGGAGTGTTAGAACTCTAAAAGCAATAGGGGGGGAGCGCTCTGCTCCAAAAACTCAGAAAAAAGCCCAGAAACTCAAAAAATCAAGGAAATTCAGCCAATCAAGGTGATCATGATGACATAAACAACCAATCAAACAAATCTAAGAATAAACATGACAATATGGAGAAGATCAAATCAGTGGTCAAAGGGCCAAAACAATATCTAGGAATGGAAACAAAAATCAGACCTTATCCTCCCCAGTGGAGTCGCCAATTTCTGTTGTAGGTGAATCCCCCTGCAGAGAAGTGGATTCCCTCTTGGTCTCTAGACTTCTAAGGCCAAGACAGAAAATTTCTTAACATGGACATTGACTTCCTTTTAGATCTAATCAAGCTAATGAATGAAAGAGAAGGAGAAAGATATGTACCTTATTAGTGACGTTCGTCCTTGCAAAGTCCTGGCTGAGATTCGATCCTAAGCTCCTTGATGGGTCCTGTAGGAAAAACAAAGGTACCAAAGACTTCCTACTCTACTAATATTAGCTCAAACATAGATCCATCCATTGCAGAAAAACTCATATGGAACAAGCACAATTTTGAAAGAAACAGGCCAAGCATTGATTATTAATGAGAACAAGTAAAAGTACTTACAATCCTTTGAATGAAGGTGTATTATCTTCTTCCAGTTCTCCTTGTCCAACCCCTTTTCTCAAGTAATCTACACTGATTTCTTTGATGGCATCTCACTCATGAGATCATAAGTTTCACATATCCAATATTTTCCATGTCAATACCACTTATAGGACCATAAGTTTGGTATCAATCTCTAGTCTATACCCCCCTTTCACCATGAAAAGGCCTCCTTATATAACCTTGGAGAGGTCCAACCACCTGAGAGATCTTTGGGATAAGTTGAGGATTCCTTTCCTTCAGTTGAGGATCTTCCCTAAGATCATGCCTTGACCATCTATTCGAATCCAACTACCTTCAAGAGTTGAGGGATTATTCCCTGATTTTCCTCAACAAACCCAAAATTTTCTAAAAAAAAGGGTAGTGCTCCCCTAAAAGGGTGTTGGAATATTGGTTGTTGTCATCGATGTCAACCCTAGTCATGGGTTTTGGACCGCAAGATTGATGAAGGTATTTGGACATGAAGGAAAATGCACATGCATATACAACACCCATGGATGGATAGTATACATCATGTTGTTTCCGGTGGTATGTGGCACGTCACGTGG
>SNQJ01S0198457.1:24809-38506 GCA_010110895.2 Picea sitchensis
TTCTAATTGTTGTGCTCGAATAATATTGAGTTTACCAAACACAGATTCAATCGTGTCCCAATATTCTTTGGGGTCATCAATATCTTGAAGGTGGTACCTTAAATCAGGAGAGATGGAAATTCTGATTAGTCCACATGCTTCGTCATTCCTATTATCCCACTTGGCTTTCTTATCAACATCAGTGGGTGCTTTTTCCTTTCCCAAGGTAATCTAGTACAATTCTTTACTTCTTAATAAATCTTCCATATGAGATTTCCATTGGAAGCAGTTGTTGCTGGTAAGAAAGACAGTACTTGTAGAAGACATATTAAATATGCAGGCAATGTGGATTTAAAAACTGAAATTGATGATCTGGATGGAAAGAGCTCAAAAAGTTATGCAGTTTTAGAAAAAAAACGGCACTGAAAATGGACTTTCGATGTTAGAGTTATACCCTTTTAAAAAAGGCACAATTGGTAACCAAATGACCATGTGATTGTGTAAGTTTCTTTATGAAGCGACCCACTTTTATAAAGAGGAGTGGGGATCACTTTTACAATGAAGTTACTTTATAACAGAAAAGTTACATGCAAAATAAATAACTCTAAAATAAAATATTAAATCTACTTATAGTGATTCACTTTTATACTTGGAGTGAAATACACTTTACAATTTTAGCATGAACTTTTTCAAAAAAGGTAACAAAAGAGAGACTTGAACTCAAGACCTCTTACTTAATAAGGCAACGTTTAACCAAATGATCTAGCAAAACATATTGTAATGTTCAGAAGGAGGATTGGGGGTGTTTTTGTTGTTTTTGTTGTTGTTGTTGTTGTTGTTGTGGAAGACAGCCTTGGAGAGCATGCTAAAAAAAAACTCTTTTCACACAAGAAAAAAATTCCGCTTCTCGATGACAACAAGGGTTAGATCTCGATTAGCTTACCCAGAAGATACATCTTTTCCTATCTGTTTCTAATTTGCCGAGATCGCACAGGGCGTGGGGAAAAGAGAATATGCATATCTAAAAGAGTAGTGACCCGGAAATAAATAAAACAAAACCGAAATAAAACCAAAATACTACTTTGCAAAAAAAATTTAAAAATGTGTATTCAAGCTTTATACCTCCGGATCTGACTGTAATGGCTATATCTTGGGCAAATGGAAACCTTTTTGACTGAAATGAAAAGTGTTCTTGACTGAAACAAGTGCTCTAGATGCAATGGAATAGTCCTCTTTGCCCAAAAATGTATGGAAGTGACAAAAAGTGGAGATGAGGCAACTCGGCTTCATGATCTCGATCTACAACAGGAGTGGGTCTTCAAACAGGCTCTGATACCATGTTCGAAAACACATGTATTCCAACAGAGAATGAACACCTTCAGTAACCACTCACATAACCAGATCAAATATCAACACACTGATGTTTTCACGTGGTAAAACCCCTATGGGGAAACATCCATGACCCCAACCAACGCGGCCACTTGGAGCAGTTTATTAATGCAAAGAAAAAAACTACAGAGAGATTTTACAAGAGAGTTTGTCACAATCGATCATCGGTAAATGACCTTCCATGCTCTTTAAATAGAGATCATGGACCAATTGGGTGTTAATCCACAAATCAATGGTCGTTAAGATCAAGGAGAGTATGAACCGTCGGATCACTCTATGTCAGGAACATATCGTGACCGTTGGATTTCCTAACTACAAATGCATACTAATGCATACTAAAGAAACACACTAGAAAAGACACTTTTACCTAATGACATAATAGACCAAGTAAATATTACTAACTCCTAAGTGTCTAAATATCCTCACAACCATAGTCAAACGGGTCTAGAAAGACAAGGGGGAAAGTGAGATTTCGACCCTCAAATGATGTTTTTCTTCCTCCAACTTTACAAGGGATCATGGCATGTGATTTTTACATGGTAACAAGGTAAGAATACTTAGGAAAGTGTGACACTTGTGCCACAGAATTTTTCCATTACAACTACTACACTTAAGGTGAGGTGTCAACAGTACGACATTTAGCAAAGTGAAATGTGACACTTAGCTAGGTGTGACAAAATGGCGTATAACAACTAGAAGAATACAATCAAGTAAAGTATGGTAAGGTGTTAGATTTTCATTAGTTTCGTTAACATTAGATTTACCATAGAATTTTTATCTTCTTTTAACATTCAATAATCATATACTGAAATATATAAGTAGCATATAAACAAGCACAAGAGGACACAAATATTTATCCTCGGAAAACCCCAAACTCAGGGAAAAACCCAGCCAACTTTTCTTAGAGAGAATATTCCAATACAACCATGAACAGACTCTAATCACAAGAGAAAACCAACAATGAAGAGCCAAATACGTATCTCTTCTTCTTGTCAAACCCTATCGAGGGTAGACAACTGAGTCACCACAGAACTGGCGTGGGATAGGGGTATCACTAATGCACCACATAACTAGCACAACTAGTAACTACAACTTCTACTACAACTACAAATGATAAATGACACGAAGCAACTAAGAAATACCATACAACCTTACTGCAACTCCTTTAGAGGTAGTGCACAAGAGAAATCACCAAGAACCACCAAGAATATCCTTCCCCAAGTTGGGCGCACTCTCCAAGAGAACCAGAGACCAGAAATAGTGAAACTGCTACAACTATAGTTGCAACTACCTAATGCACACTATAGAAGGGGAACTACCTAACTGTACAAATGAATTGACCCATATTTGTATTTATATTAATCTAAGCACCTGTCTAGGGCTGACTTCTCTTCTGCGGTCTTCTATTTTACTTTATTCTTTTCCAGGGTGTTCTTCAACTGTTCAATGGTCTTCCTTTGACTTCTTGGAATATTCTTATTCTCTAAGAAAGGTTGTCTAGGAGGAAAATACCTCCCACAGCTACCAAAACATCAACACTTCATCTTAGCTAGGGAGGTATATTTCCACAATGTCTTCATCCAGTAGCCCACTGACTAGTATGCAATCAACTAGTAGCACACAGCTACTACCATGCCATCGATAGCTCGAATCATCCATCATAGTCTCCACGACTATGATACAATCAACCAGTAGCACACATCTACTTCCAAGCAGTCTGGTAGTCTGCATGGAAATCAGCTAGTAGCACACATCTACTACAATGCCATCCAATGGAACACATTTGTTTCCATGTCATAGTAGTACACAACTATTGTCATAGTAGTACACAACTATTGTCCAGTGGTACACAGCCATTGTAGTAGCACACAACTATTGTCTAGTGATACATAATCATCACCAATGGTAGACAACAATTTCTATAGTAGTACACAACTACTGTCCAGTGATACAAAATCACCACAAGTGGTACACAACCACCACTATAGTAGTACACAACTACTATCCATTGATACACAATCATCGCCAGTGGTACACAACCACCACTATAGTAGTACACAACTATTGTCCAATGATACACAATCACTGCCAGTGGTACACAACCACCGCTATAGTAGTACACAAATATTGTTCAGTGATACACAATCACTGCCAACGGTACACAACCACCGCTATAGTAGTACACAACTACTATCCGGTGATACACAACCACCGCTAGTGGTACACAATCACCTTAGTATCACACAATTATTTTCCAGTGATACACAATCATCGCTAATGGTACACAATCACTGTAGTAGTACACAACTATTGTCTAGTGACACACAAACACCGCTAATGGTACAAAACTACCATAGTAGCACACAACTATTGTCCATTGACACAAAGTCACTGCAAGTGGTACACAAACACCGTATTAAGACACAACTACTATCCAGTGACACATAGTCACTGCCATTCGTACACAACCACCGTAGTAGCACACAACTATTTTCCAGTGACACACAATCACTGCCATAGTCTCCAAGACTACGCTGTGATTTTTCTCCTCTCCCAATAGTCTTATTCACACCTAACCACCTCGCATGGCATAGGAAATACTAGTATCCAACAGTGCATTACCCCCTTAGTCACCTCACATGACTGATCTAAGGAACTCTTGGCCAGAGGGGTTAGCCGAATGGAGGAGAAACAACACACCTTCCTCTCAATGAGGGTGGGAATTCTACATCATGCCAACCTTGTCTCTAAAGTACTCATACTTCACTCTACATAGAGGCTTGGTGAGAATGTTCGTTATTTGTTCATCTGTGGATATGTACCGAAGCTCCATAGCTCCTCTTTGCACCATGTCTTGGATGTAATGCTATTTGATCTATATATCCTTCACACAACTTTAATTATCACAATATATCAAAGTTGGATCCAACTCTATATCAAATAACCCTGTAAGCAGCTTTCGAAGCCACACCACTTCACAGATTGCAACACTAGATTCTATATAATTTTCCTCTGTTGTACTGAGTGCCACTGATGTCTTAAGAAACATCCTGATGTGCTTTTTCGATCCACTACACTCTCTGCCCAGACAGAGTCTATATAACCCTGCAGCTTCACATCTCCATCCGAGACATATCTCATTCCATATCCAATTGTACCATGTAAGTACCTCAACACATGTTTTTCTACTATCCAATGTACATGTATGGGCTCAACCATGTACTGACTCAAAGTGTCCATTGCAAAACATATGTCTGGCCCAGTGTTAACCAGGTACATCAAGGATCCAATCAATTGTTTATACATTGTGAGATCCACCAAATCTGAAGATGAATAACTCAAGGTCTTGATATACGTAAACATAGGTGTGGCCATGGAGTTGCAGTACATCATCTCGAATATCTGCAAGATATCAACAGTATATTTTCCTTGGCTAAGGAAAATCTCATCTGGCCTCTGCCACAGCTCCAATCCCAAGAAATAATGCACCAGACCTAGATCCTTTATCTCGAAATATGAAGTGAGCTACCTCTTGCACCCATCTGTGAGCTTATCATCCCCTGTAATAAGCAGGTCATCCAATATCAAGGGGAAATCATCCCCAAGCTCATCAAAATAATTGTTTGGCATATCCTGCCTTGGGCACCTGCTTAAGCCCATACAAATCTTTCTTCAATATGCAGACATGATACTCCTTCTCATGTATCTTGTGGCTTCTCTATGTACACTTCTTCTGGCTACTAGAGAAAGTGTCTCATCATAATATTCTCCCTCTTGTTGGGAGAATTATTTGGCCACAAATCAATCTTTGTACATCTCCATGCTGCCATCTGTAGTATGCTTGATCTTGTAGATCAACTTGGAATTCACCATTGACTTCCCTTCTGGTCTAAGAACCAAGGAAAAATCCATATCCCAGTCCTTTTGACTGGCTTCCTCTTCTGTCACTAAAACAAGGGAATCCTCATAGGAGGTCTCATATCTCCTCGAAGCTCTGAATCTTCAATCTAGCCTCTTGAACTCATGGCACCTGTATGTCAATCCTGGAATACATCTCTCTCTCCCATCTGAATATGAGGAGGAATAATTTCTGAATGAAATTCTCTCAGCCACTGACTATCTTTGAGATCAAGCTCACTCTGAGTCTACATGCTCCCTTTGAAGATTGACTCCTCTTAAGTCTATGTAATCTCTATAGCCATAGGTTCACTCTAAGTCTACATGCTCCCTTTGAATATTGACTACTTCTTAGTCTATATAATCTCCAAATCCAAGTTCTCCCTCTACATGTGATGACCTCCTCTGAAGTTTGATCTCCTATGAACTGTCTTGGGGAGGCTTCCTCTCCCTAATGGATCTTGAGGGTTGACTCTCTCTGAAATCTAGCTCCTTCTGAGTTGGTACTTGTTGGGGTTGTCTTCCTTGTTGTAGGTGAATCCCCCTGTGGACAAGTGGATTCCCTCTTAGTCTCTAGACTCCTAAGGCCAAGACAAAAAAGTGCTTAACATGGACACTGACTTCCTTTTAGATCTAATCAAGCTAATGAATGAAAGAAAAGGAGAAAGATATGTACCTTATTAGCGACATTCATCCTTGCAAAGTCCTGATTGAGCTTCGATCCTGAGCTCCTTAATGGGTCCTGTAGGACAAAAAAAGGTACAAAAGACTTCTTACTCTACTGAGATTAGCTCAAACATAGATCCATCCACTGCAGACAAACTCATATGGAACAAGAACAAGTTTGAAACAAACAAGCCAAGCATTGATTATTAATGAGAACAAGTAAAAGTACTTATAATCCTTTGAATGAAGGTGTAGCAGCTTCTTCCAGTTCTCCTTGTCCAACCCCCTTGCTCAAGTAATCTACATTGATTGCTTTGATGACATCTCATTCATGAGATCATAAGTTTCACATCTCCAATCTTTTCCATGTCAATACCACTTATATGGCCATAAGTTTGGTATCAATCTCTAGTCTGTACCCCCCTTTCACCATGAGAAGGCCTCCTTATATAACCTTGGAGAGGTCCAACCACTTGAGAGATATTTGGGATAAGTTGAGGATTCCTTTCCTTCAGTTGAGGATCTTCCCTAAGATCATTCCTTGACCATCTATTCGAATCCAACTACCTTCAGGAGTTGAGGGATTCTTCCCTGATTTGCCTCAACAAACCCAAAATTTGCTAAAAAAAGGGTAGTATTCCCCCAAAAGGGTGCACAGGCCACTCAAACACTCCCCCAAAGAGGCTCAGGGAGCGCCAACACTCCCTGACAGTGGGTAGGGGAGCGCTCCTCTCCAAAATTCATTTTTTAGTGGTTCTTTCAGTGTCAAAAGGTTCATACTCCCTCTCAAGTGACTTCTCTTCTTCAAAACTAGTCTTTGGGGTGTCTTAAGTGTCTTTTCCATGTTATTAGAGGCACGACATGGGAGAGATGGCAGTATGATGTTTTTTGACACTTGTAACACTTGTAGTCAAGATGCGACACTTGCGGACAAGATGCGACACTTACAACACTTGTAATGACGACACTTGTGACACTATCAGAGCGAGTAATTTTGATGTGTAACAGATTTCCCCCCAAAGTACGAAGATAGAAGACGATGATGACTAAAGTACTTTGTATACTTTTTCGAGCAAGGGTATGGATGCAGAGAAACCGAAAAAAGATACACACAACCATCAAACAAATATTATGACATGCCTGAAAACCCAAGGCAGGCATACCTATGCTTGAGTGATAAAGACTTTTTAGGTATGGATGCCATAAAATACACTGTAGATCCATAATTATATTGACAAAATGGTATATCCACTACAGATACAATGTGGATCTATACTTCTATGACCTAAACTAATCATAGCCATGAATAATACACAGTGGATCTACAAGACGACAAGACATAGCCACGGCCAATACAAAGTGGATCTATGTAACAGTATATGTGTCATAGTTCAAAAGAACTCCTTCGCAACCTAGGAAAAGTATACATAAGAGTGATGAAACTCAACCCAGAGTCTTCTTACCGATCCTGATGCAGTACGAATCTAACCATCCGAATAGATTTCTTGATATTGAACATGGTAGAAACCACTTGATTACCGGTCAATGATGTAAACCATTAATAAGCGTGAGGGAGATCACCATCGATGTCAATGATTCCCAAGGTACTCTAATACATTCCAACAAATGTGAATGAATGATCTGAAGTCGAACATCTATGGAATCATTTGATCAAAGGTCAATGATGTAAACCCACTGTCGAATGCGAGGAGGCCTGCCATTGAGGCATGCAGGTCCCAAAGTACTAACTGGTTTCTAAGTCTAGTTCCTGGATAATGTTCTGAAGTCGAAAGGAATAGACTCATCGAATGAGGGCCTTGATGTATCCCCCATCAACGACACGAAACGGTCACAAAGATGTAATTGGTATATCAAATAAACATGGACTGACACAGGTATTGAAACAAGATATTTGTGATGGTTGACTCTCGAGGCAGATACTTCCCTTGAACACTGAGGCACAACAACAGAAACTTGACATGGACCAAAACACAATAATGTAGTGGATGTTGTGACTTTCGTCAGGTGACCCAAAGGAGTAAAAGAAACTCAAAGGCATGGCTCAGTGCAGAGGTTCAGTGTATTAAAATGCGTGCAAAGACAAAGTGTCGTGTTCAAGGGAGACCATAAGAGCTACTGGTAGTGTTCTCAAAAAATGCATGGCATGCTTATTTCATTTTTTCCCCCATCCAGATAGACGATTACCTCATTTAAATTTAATGGAGCTTGAAGAGGGTAACACATGCTCGATATGACTCACATTTTCTAAGTCCCTTTTCCTTTGTTTAGCGAACTGGAAGAAGTAAGGGTTCATTCCTGTATGGGCCCTTCAATGTATGATTGTTTAACGAATCCAGAGAAGGTAAACTCGGTGGCTTTTCATATTTAGAGAGTCTGAAAACAACTTAAAGACAACTCCAATGTTGTCCTTTTTCGTAATGTTAGTCTCGCGAGGCCGAAAAAGAGACAAATTATCACTCGAAAGACGCCCTTTCAAACCTTTTAACGAGTGGGAAAGGAAGCAAGATTACTCGGCAATATTTTCATGCTTAGAGAGTCTGAAAAGAGCTTAAAGATGACTCCAGGGGGTTCCTTTTTCATATATCCATGCAGGTCTGAAAAAGAGATAAAAGTTTACCTGGTTACATTCTCATGTTTTTTCGAGCATGAGAAAGAACAAAGACTAATATCGGTATGCCCCCAGCTTGAAAGCTGAGGGATTAACTCTAGAATGATCATCAAAGGCTGGAGACATGCCCTCCAAGATTCAATTCATTCACCAACTTTGAGGCTGTCACCAATTTCTCTACTAGATGGAGAAAAAGGATAAGGGTGGATGAAATGAAGGTTCAAGAGAGGTGAATGTTTCATTTTTTAATGAGCTTGACACTAGAAAATAACTATGCTCAGGGCTCTAGGTTCAATCCCTAGATTGTTGTTTCATTTTTTAACGAGCTCACTACAGAGAGGAAAACTATGCTCAAACCTCCTGTTTCATTTTTTAATGAGCTTGCTACAAAGACGAAAACTATGCTCATGACCTTTGTTTCATTTTTTAACGAGCTTGCCACAGAGAAGAGAAACTATGCTCTTGGACTCTTCTTGATCATGGCTTCCAAGAGAATAACGCTATGGAAGGACACCATGTCAAGGAACAAAACTCAGTCCTGGCTTCCAAGATATCTTCACTGGATGGAAGAAAATCACTCTAGAAGGGACACATGTCGAGGGTCTCGTCAGGAGTAAGTAGATCAGGCTCCAATAACCCTACCGAAGAGATCACCATGTCAACTACCGGATCCAAATCATCGGAAGTTGAAGGCATGGGAGACGATAGAAAATCAACATCATGAGGGGAGGTAGAGTGTATATCTTCCTGAATTTCTTCACGAGGAGGAAGAAAAGAGGATCGATGATGGTTATCATCCCGAGGTAGCTTGTCAATGCACAACATTTCCATAATAGATTCATCAGAGGGGAAAATCGGGGAAATGTAGTCGATCGCAAACGACAAGGAAATTAATCGTGATGGAATCGAGTAACTGTCGGGTGCCAATAGATGTTGTTCATCCAAAGAGGGAGAAGTGGATTGGATAGAAATGTATGATGCTTTGGCTGGACTAAGTGGCACGGTGTCACCTAGTGCATCGAATTCCAACGGACTAGATACAATCCAAGGGTCAGATGATTCCAAAGATTGATAAGCCGCAGTCGAAATCATGTCAATGGTGGAAATATGATGTGTATTCGGTGGAAGTGGTGTAGGGAAGGTACCCATAAGGATAGAATATTTCAGTAAGCCAACACCAATGCTTTCATATGTGATCTTGTGGTGTCCCAAGAAAGGAATGTTGTTGGTAGCGGGAGCGCGAGCATCGGTCGTGCAGAAATCTAACTGATCAACAGTGACAATTTTGCCCTGATGAGGAAATTGTACACATCGAAAGACCGACAAGGCAACGGAAGTCATAGCATAAAACCAACTTCTTCCAAGTAACAAGTTGTAATCGAGGGGAGAATCGACCACCTTGACATCAATAGTGACAGTTTTTCCACCCAATTGGATGGGTAGGGACTATAAAATCCCATGGGTATGAAAACCTCGCCCATCGAAGGCGCGTAACATCGTTGGGGATTTGTTAAGTGTGGGTGATTTTAAAACTTTCCAACATGCTAAAGACATGACACATGTTGAGGTTCCCTCATCCAGAATAGTTTAGTGGATTTGCTGATTGGGAACAACAACATCAACTTGGAAATAAAGTTGGTGGGAGATTTGAGACACATAATTGTCCAGGTTAAACATGATATGGTTGGACGACTCAGGATCAACAATGCCAATAGTGGCCAAGATCATTCTATGTTGACTGGGGCAGTGTTGTAGAACTTCTAACGCAGACATAGCACACGGTGCTTGAGCCAAATCTTCAACAATGTTGTAGTTTTGGGCAGCACGTGAACCAGGATTAAAGGTAGCTTTGCGGATAGTGCTCTTAGGAGAGCGTAAGATATATTCGAACATAGGTTTCTCAATCTGAATTGGTCTAGATGAAGGATTAACCGATGGAGGACTAACGGAGGACGGTGATGGATTTAGTAAAGTATCGGTACCGTTAGTGACCTTTCCTTTATCAGGGTTACCTGGTGTGTCATATGTCTTAGAGAGAGTGGTCAAATTAATCCCATTAAACATATAAATATGTGCACTCGTCGAGGCCTCATCATGAGGATGGCTAGAACTGCCCCCAGGAGAGGGGGTTTGAGCAACCATGGATTGTTGTTGTGGAAAAGGATGAGTAAGCATAGTGGGTTGTGAATTTCCCTGGAAAAGTTTGGCCACTTCATTGCGATGTGGATAGTCTCTAGTGTAATGATCATCACCTCAAATGATACACAGGAATTTTAGTTTCCGTTGTGGTTTCTTTTCAGTAGCAGGTGTTTGAGCTTGATTTTTTGGTTGTTCAATGTTATTAGTATTTTTTTATTTATTTTTTGTCTTCTTCTTACCTCTGGATTGTTGTGAAGGGGCAGATTGAACTGCATTCACCTCAGAGATCTCAATTTGGGGAGAGGTAGAGGAGAGTGTGGTTGATTGGGAAGTAGATTGTGTTTTGACGGAACCGATAACACCATCTGCATGAGATGAGGATGACGGCTTGGATGGATCGGTATTAGCTTGAGTAGCATTTGGAAGCAAATCATACAAAGTACCAGATTGTGAATAAACCAAATCTAAGTACTGAGCCCGGGCAATGGTTTCTTCCTTGGTGACCGTGCCACCCATAGCGACATCGCGAGCGATTAGGGGTAAAAGTGATTTAGTAAACCATTCCGCTAATAATATGTCAGGAATGATTGCCTTGATCATCCTCCATCGTCATCTCCACTCATGAATATGGTCAGAGATATGCACGGAGTCAGTTTGACAAAGGGAGGTCAAGAGTTCATTACCCGTCTCGTAATGAATAGGTAGTTGAAAGTGCATGAGGAAAGACATGGCAAGGGAGTTGAAATCATGAAAAGAAGCCCCTGGTAGTTCAATATACCACTTTGTTGCTGAGCCCGTAACTGTTCGCGGGAAAAGACACAAACGTATAGAATAATCCATGAGGGAGTTTGATGAACACCACAAATGGAAAGTCATCACATGGTTATTTGGATCTTCTCTAGATTTTCTGTCAAATTTCGAAATATCGGAAGGAAGTTTAGCTGGAATAACTGGCCAAACCAGTGAATGAAAATTAGGATCATTAGTTAACCGAAACAAGTCTGGGAGATCCAAATTCACAATGAAAGGTAGTTGTCGGTTAATTTGCGGATGATATTGGTGTGGCGTAGGAACACCAGTAGGACCATAAAATAGGTTAGGTGGATAGTTGTAACCAGTAGGTCCTCCTACATACGGTTGTTGCTGACCAGGATAAACAGGATTTGATGATGGTTGAGAAACATTTGCATAACCTGGTGGGTTATGAGCATTATAAGCCAGGTGATTTGTTTGCCCATAAGGAGGATAAACATTATGCCCTTGAGGAGGGTAAGGAGTAGATCCTGGAGGTAGATACACATTAGGCCCATGGGGAGTATAAGGTTGTTGTCCTTGAGGATTCCAGTTGGTGTTTGGGATGTCACCTGGATAAGGTTGTCCATAAGATGGTCTGGAAGGAATAGGATTTGATACTCCTCCTTGTGGGTTATGATATGAGTGCCCCCCATCATGGGGTTGGGTAAATGTGCCTCTGAAAGATACTCCCCAGGATTGTGAAGGGTTTCTAGAAGACAAAGGTTGCCCCCCTGCCAGCGGTGGATTAATGACCAGGGTATGACTAGGAAAGGGAGGTTTCCCTCCAGGAAGAACATGAAAAGGTGGTTTTCCCCCCAAAGGGGTAGGACTTCCATAGGATGGTGGTATTCCAGGAGGGATAGGTCTGCTATATGATGGTTTCCCTCCAGATGGTTTTATTTGGCTGGCAAGGGTCTGCATTCTTGGGTGAAAATATGTCCCAACAAGATTGTGCAGAACATGTGGAGTTGTAGAGTGAAAGTTTGTAAAATCGGGGGTAGGGATCAAAGTGCCTTGGGAATGAGTAGAGGTGATGATTCCAGCATTAGGATAGACTTATGTTGATGCAACAGTAGGGTTAATGACCTGATCGATGGGGTGATTCATCGTTTGACCAGATGGCCCACTTTCAACAGGAGGTTCATGAGGATTAAAGGGTTGTCAAAACAATTCAAAATGCTCATAGAGATTGCATCCTAATGAAGTCCTCCATACAGAATGAGCAGGTGTGGGATTTGTATCTACTGTAGTGGCAGGATGAACAGGAGTGATACAGATTATTTTCGGCACGAAATGAGATCGAAGATATAATAAAGAAATGCATAGAGATATCACAGATATTCAATAATATAACAGATATGTATCAGAGATGCAACCATAAACACAGATATATAGTAATACATGATTTCTATTAATGAAAGAAATGTATAGAGACTGTAAAAATACAAAGTGAAAGACTCGCTAGAATGGTGGCAGCTTATCTCTAAGAAGAGATGTGACGGTTACTCGCATTCACAAGAAGATGATTACAATGAGGCTCCAAAGGCCTTTTTACAATAAATAGGAATTCCAAAAACCCTAGACATCCAAAAACCTAACCCTAGGAGATGAAGCGTCAAAAGTCATGTGGGCCTCATTTGGGTAAGTTAGTACATCAACTTCCTAGGGTCGTAATGTTTGCATACGATCTCTGTTTTAGGTGTATGATAGATCGTTGGAAAGGTATCGTCGGGGAGATTCATTTTGGGGGCTCAATCATGCCTTCGACTATAATTGAGAACCTTGATCTTTAAAAACCTTCATTTAGGCCCTCAAAATGGCCCCGGAAGATAAAACCTACTAAAAATAGTAAATTGCAAAAAACTATTTTGAGCCAGTTGGAAAAGGTGGGTGGCCACTGATATCCACCTAGATAAATCCTCCCTCCTTAGGAAGAAATGGTCTCCATTGCATTGAGTTCCCAGGGGAGAGGGAAAAGCATTTGTTGGATCTGCATCTTGGTGAGTTGCTTGTATTGTTGGAGACGCCGCGCTGCTTAGTTTGTGGAAGTCTGTCATGAACCTTGTAGGGTTTCAAAATAGTCCCTATTCTCACTCCATTAATTCACTAAAACCTTCACAATTACTTCCATTTCACCTTCATATCACCTCCACATCATTACATTTACCTCATCATTGGGTTATAACTATGCTTTTCCAAAGTT
>SNQJ01S0198458.1:0-17224 GCA_010110895.2 Picea sitchensis
TTGTTATTATGCTATTTTTCAGCATACTACTGTACATAGTCGAATAATTTTTGAGAAGGGACCGTGTAATCAACAGTGAGATTCAATTCTGTAAAAATAACTAGAGAATTCAAATCTGTAATAACAAATCATTTTTTAGAAATACCGAGGAAAATATTAAACATGAAAAGCGACAGATTGAAATCCATTTTCACAATGAAATAATACTCAAAGCATAATGATCATATTACTTAAATAGAACACCTGTCTGAATATCACAAGTCCAACCAGGCACAAGCTTGGCGTAAATTTTCTTCGTACCAGAATGTTTATACAAATCAGGACGTACCCTATATCAACTGAATACAAAACTTGGAGCTAAAAATCTTCAAACATTAGGGATGGGACAAAGCCTTGACCATCGGTGCATGTAAACTCGAAATAGATGGAAGGGCACTATGTTGGAACCCGAATACCTCTTGAAGGAATGAAGAGGGCATCCCCATGCTTTGGCGGGGTCGCACCTACACAAATTATGTGAAGTATTATAATGTATCCAACGAAAAAAAGATGATTAAATCACAGAACAGAACAAAATTAGAAAGTGGGCCAGTGAATACTTAACTGTAAAGGTGTTCTTTCCTTCTGCCATCACGCTATCCCATACGCCTCCCAGACTGAAAGGGGAGGAGGAGTTTGTGTCTCCCTAATGGGTACCCTTGCACATCAAGGGGCCCATCATTAGTGATAAATACCAGTGTCTAATACAAAGAAACATTGCAGGAAAATGATTTTGTATAACGACCATAGAGTAATAATAAATATAAAATCAATGTGACATTTCAGAGATGAATAGAAAAGATTAAAATGCCTCCATCCATGAGAACGCCACTACTAATCAATATAATGAAACTAGCGAATTAAACACAGAAATTCTCTCAAGTTCAACAGTATGTCGAGAGGTCTGTTACGCACCCAAGTAAGGGAAAGCCGGATATGACACTCTGTCATCTAAGACAAATTGATTGGAAAATCGGGCCCAATAACAAAAGTTCAAACAAAACAAATAGCATTTTCCGAATGCATATTTCTAACAGACATCGTAGTAATTTCCTCCACGAAAGGAGAATAGCTCAACCTCGACAGTAAGGCTAGAATAGAGAGAGGGGACAAACCATGAAGAACCTAGACCTTGCTAGGGTACCACCTACCCCTTTCACAATAACTTTGAAGAACAATGAGAATGCTACCGAGGCACTGATTGGGAACAGGAGCATGCAGAGACCTACCTAATAAGACAGAAAGATCTAAATGCGTAAATAAAAGAACAGTCAAGGGTAAACTTACCCTGCACAAAGCTGTCGTCAAGAAGTCCCTTCCCAGATCTCCACCCATCTCGCACAGAAGCCAAATCATAAACTCATGACTATGATACTACAGCCAAACGAAAAATGGTCTGAGACATTTCTTCTTCCTTCACCAAACCAAAACCATAATGAAAGTGAAAGTGCGGGAGTAACCTTTTGCATGGAGTAAAGGGGATGGGGTCTTCGTACTTAGACCATGTGAATATATGGTAAGTGTTAGCATCTCTTTGGGGCACGCCAGTCGAGTTCTGAATCGAATAGACATATCCCAGGTGCTTTAAATGTTGCAGACATGCCTTTAAGGCACGAGGGTTCCAACCTGTATCGGTTGGTCAGAGTATTAATGGCGAGGTAACCAGATGGTTTACTTAAGGTTACTCCTATCGCCTTACTACACCGTTATATGTTGAACCCAACTACCTTTCCATTAACCATCCGAGGCGGATAGCCCTTGTCCTTACTTAACGAGTAGTTTGTGTTAGCACGATCATAACCATAACCTTCACAAGTTAACCTCTATGCACTTTATATTCAAAGGTGCAAGTTTAGTGCCCGATTTTATACCCAAATAACATTTTTTTTCGAATAATGTTAACCTCTCCTTGTAGATCTTATAATGATATATATCGGAATGAGCGTTATAAGGCCTTACATCTATAACCCTCACATTCATATGATAGTGACTCTAAGTAGTTACATCTCCATATCATAAAGTGGGTTTTGGAAATGAAAATGATAGATAATAACAAGTTGCAATGAAATAGGATATCCCTAGCTATGAACCTATGTTCATATATAACTCAATACCGAAATAGGAAGCGACGACTTTATGTTAAAATAGGATAGAGGAGTAAAAGGCAATAAGAATGTTGTACATTATGATTGACGAATGGCTAAAAAACTCTAAGGACATAGAAAGAGAAAGGCAATAGAATTGTTGTACATTATGGTTGACGAATGACTGAAAAGCTTTAAAGACACAGAACAACTAAAAGTCCCCAATTAATTAATTAATTTATTATGTAAATTTGTAGGTACATTACATATGGTATCATAGCAAAAAGGTTACAACACTGGACTTGAACAGGGCCACAATAGCTGCTTAGTATATATATTCTGATTTATGTAAAACTAATAAAAGTCATATGATTACAAGCAAAAAGCTATTTCTGTTTTGTGTTCATTATGGCAGATCAAGAGGATGAAAAAGTTAGGATGGGAGAAAACCCGCAGCAAGGACCCCCTGGAGATCCAAGACAGAACAGTGACGGAATTTCACCCACGGAAGTGTTAGAAACAATGAGGAATCTTATTGTTGAATTACAGATTTTCAACGTAGACAATGAAAAATTGAAAAAGGCACAAGAGGAACAAAAAGAGATAAATGAAGTCCTGCTACGCAGTATAGTGACCAAGAAAAGACCAAAGGACAATAACCATGAGGAAGAATTCAGCAAAAGGGTCTCCAAGAACTCAGGGCTGGAAATAGAAAAAGGAGATAGTTCGTCGGAAGGAACACCTTCAGCTGAAGAAAAAACTAAATCTGACAGAAAAAGAAAACAAGTAGACCACCACAAAGGAGAATTTTAAAAGATTAAATCAACTTCCTTTGATGGAGAATCCAATACGGGGGAAGAAGCTGAAGCATGGTTGTTGGACATCAAAAAATACTTCCAGATCTACAACTATTCCAGCAACATGAAGGTCAGAATGGCCATCCACAATCTGAAAGGGAAGGCCAGCATTTGGTGGCTGGACCTGAAATTGGCCAAGGGCCTAAAGGAGAAACAGTTGGAATTGTCTGACTTTAAAAAGTATTTCAAGAAACAATACCTTGCAGAAAGTTACTATGAAAGGAAGACAAAGGAGTTCTACGAGTTACGACTTGGACAAATGGATGGAGGACCTTATAAACAAATTTCTGGACCATACATCTGTGAGGATAAAGTAAAAATTCAACAATTTCTAAGTTGTCTACCACAGTCTTACAAGGACAGAATTGAGTTTGACAACCCCAAATCCTTGAGCAAAGTATTCAGGAAGGCACAAATGTGCTACGATCAATATAAACAGTGAGTAGAGTTTCCCAAAGCATGGAAGGATAAGAAACAAGAGCGAATGAACCAGCGGAAGAACGGGTACTAGCCAACTCCTTATCAGAATACAGCAAAAAGTTTTTCGAGAAAGGATTTTCACTCCAACCATCCAAATACGCAAGGCAGTGGTAAACCAGTAAGACTAGGAACAAATAAGTTTGGAGACAACCCCCTTGAGCCATTAAAGTGTTGGGAATGTGGAGAGCCTCATCTAAGGAGGAACTATCCATGTTTGAGTTCAACCAACAGAACTGTTGTTCATAATCTGTAGGAAGCCTCGACAGTGGGAGACGTGGGCAGAAGCATACATCAGATAAATGCAGCCATAGATGGTCGACAAGATGACCACCGGTCCTCAATGGTAGAAATTGAAGGTAAAACCAATGATACTCGAATTTTTATTTTAATTGACCCTGGAGCTACGTTAAGTTATATTACACCTAATGTGGCAAAGTCAAACAAACTTAAGAAACTGAAGCATGCAAAATCATGGCTTGTACAATTAGTGACTGGTACTAAAAGAAAGGCAGTTGAGTTTGTTCTGGATTTTGAGTTAATCTTAGACGAATAAAATATAAAGACCCATCTGAACATCCTACCACTAGGATCTTACGATATGATTATTGGGATGGATTGGTTGGAACAACACAAAGCAGTACTAGATTGCAATACAAATATACTTATCTATAAGGATGATTTTGGCACTGTTAGAACTACCCAAGGTATACCAAAACCGGTATCAGTTAGACAAGTTTCAACAATGCAACTCAGGAAATGTATGAGAAAGGGATGTCAAGTTTATTCCATCCAGGTAACGAATCTAGTAGGAAAAGATGATAAGCCAAAACTAGAAGACTTTGATGTCCTGCGTGATTTTAGAGACATGTTTGTGGATGAGATATCAGAATTACCCCCTAGAAGGGAAATAGACTTCTCCATATATCTGTTACCCGGTTCTGCCCCTATCTCAAAGGTGCCTTACTGGATGAGTCTACCAGAACTGATAGAATTAAAAATACAATTACATGAATTGTTGGACAAAGAGTACATCAGACCGAGTGTCTCACCTTGGGGAGCACCAGTCCTCTTTGTGAAAAAGAAGGACGATACTCTAAGATTATGTATCGATTATAGACAACTGAACAAAATGAATATTAAGAATAAATACCCCTTAGCAAGGATAAATGATTTGTTCGATCAAGTAGGGGGGGGCAAGATCTTTTCAAAATTGGATTTATGATCCGGTTATCATCAAGAGTTCGGATAAAGGACGATGACATAAACAAAACAACATTTCAGATAAGATATGGACACTACGATTTTGTAGTCATACCTTTCGGACTCACTAACGCCCCAACCACGTTTATGTTCCTAATGAACAGTATTTTTAGTGAGTACTTGGACAAGTTCATGATAGTATTCATCGACGATATCCTAGTCTATTCAAAGAAGGAGGAGGAACATGAGGAACACTTAAGAATAGTTCTACAAATGTTAAGGAAGCACAAACTGTATGCCAATTTCGACAAGTGTGACTTCTATTAGAAAGAAATACAATATCTTGGACATGTAATTTCAGCAGAGGGCATTGTCGTAGACCCGGAAAAGACAAAAGGCATTAGGGAATGGCCGGTACCTAAAGATTTAGCGGATATAAAGTCGTTCATGGGAATCACCAGATATTACCACAGGTTTATAGAAGGGTTTTACAAGATAGCATACCCTATCACATCATTACAAAAGAAAGGAACCAGGTTTAACTGATCAGAGAAATGTCAAGACAACTTCAACAAACTAAGGGAGTTATTAACAATGACACCCATATTGAAAGTAGAAAACCCGGAAAAAGACTTCACCGTATGTGTTGATGCAAGTAAAGAAGGACTAGGTGGTGTCCTAACCCAGGAAGGACACATTATTTGTTATCAGTCCCGGAAATTGAAGGAACACGAGAGAAATTATGTCACTCGTGACTTAGAATTAGCAGCAGTAATACATGCCTTAAATATGTGGCGACACTACATAATGGGCAGAAGATTCCTATTATTAACAGACAATAGAGGGGTGAAATATTTGTTTAACCAACCAGATCTTAACGCAAGGCAAGCAAAGTGGTTATCCTAAGGCCTTCTTGAGCGAATTCGACTTCGAGGTCAGACATATCAAGGGGAAGGAAAATAAAGTAGAAGATGCTTTAAGTAGAATAATCCATGGGTTATGTGAGATGAATATTAGCAAGGCAGAAAGTGATCTAGAAAAAAGAATAAGGACGGGAGGTATTGATGATGAAAACTATACTAAAATAATGATAGAAATATCGAACAATACTGTGAACTTAGAGAAACCAGATCTAAGTATCGACGAGAAGGGACTGCTATGATGTAAAAATAGACTTTACATACCAGATTCAACAAGGTTAAAATTAACAATCTAGGATGAACTGCATAAGAAACCGTATTCTGGCCACCCAGGTTACTAGAAAATGATAACAACACTTATGAAACTATTTTATTGGCCTACAATGAAGGGAGAAACAACATAATACTTTGCTAGGTGACAAGATTTTCAGCAGGGTAAGGCCGAACACCAACATCCAGCCGGTCTATTACAATCATTACCCATACCAGAATGGAAGTGGGAGACCATATCACTGGATTTTATAATAGGTTTGCCTAAAATTCAGAAACAGAACGATTCTAGTATGGTTGTAATCGATAGACTTAGTAAGTTTGCACACTTTATTCTGTAAAGTCTACTTTTAAAGCTATAAACATTGCGGAAATATTCATGAAAGAAATTTTTAGACTGCATGGTATTCCTAAATTGGTGATTTCAGATAGAGACGTAAAATTCACATCCTCCTTTTGGAAGGAATTGTTTGCAGGGCTAAATACTAACTTGAATTTCATTATGAGTTATCACCCGCAAACGGATAGACATACCGAAAAAACAAACCAAATCGTGGCGGATATGCTCTGCATGTACATAAGAACAAAATCAAACAAGTGGGAAGACTATCTACGCTTGGTAGAATTTACATATAACAATGGATACCAAACTTCGACTAAGTTGAGCCCTTTCGAAATATTGTATGATAGAAAATGTACGACTCCAATTAGCTGGGATAACTCGGCTGACAGACTCATGGTGGGACTGGAGATGCTCCAAGAAATGGAAAACATGGTAAGGAAGGTACAACAAAATTTGAAAGAAGCACAGGATAGACAAAATTGCTATGTAGATCAGAAAAGAAGACACTTGGAATTCCAAGTGGGAGACCATGTTTATTTAAAGGTCAAAGCCAAAAGAAGCTCGTTGAAGTTAGGGAACTATGCCAAGCTGGCACCCAGGTTTTGTGGACCCTTTGAGATACTAGCTCGAATTAGACCCGTAGCATACCAACTTGCACTCCCGGCTAATCTAAAAATTCATAATGTTTTTCATATTTCCTTGTTGAAAAAGTATATTCATGACCCTACTCATATGATTGATTGGAACTTGGTTCAGGTGGAGCTCGAAGGCGAGTTCCAGGTGGAACCCCTGTGCATTCTGGACCAGAGATAAATAACACTTCGGAATAGAGTCATCGCTCAGGTAAAGGTACAATAGAAGCAGTTTAGTCCTAAGGAGGCCACTTGGGAGTTGGAGGAAGATTTGCGGAAATCTAATCCAATCATGTTCCAGGAAAGTAACGAACACTGAGGACAGTGTTTTACTGAAGGGGGAAAGGATTTGATGTCCCAAAAAAGTAAAATATTTTTAAAATTTAAACCTGCTGAAAATTCATTCCGTTTTTAGTAAATTCGAATTTGGAAAATTTTTGCCATTTATGGCAATTCTGAATTTCGAATTTGATGATTGTAATTAATTATTATGATCATTGGGTAGAAACCTGATTTGACACAAGTAACTATTTGACTATAACACTTGTATGAAAACAAAATATTTTATATTGATTGCAGGAGGACAAATGGAACAGCCATGTTAAATTTAGTTGGCCATGGCTCCATGAGTGGGGAACACATTGGAATTAACTTTGGGTTGATTGTTACAAGTAGAAAATCAGTAATTTGGCCATTGGCAGCCCCTTAAAATCAGGGATTTAGAAATCTACAAAAATTCGCAAGGGAGGGAAAAAGTCCTAGGCAAATTAATAAATAGCATATGTGAGGAGGTAGGACGCTGCCAAGTATGTTGGGAAGGAAGACTATGAATTTTCTTTGTTTCTTGCTGTTATGAGCACTACTGTGTGAGTGTGAGGCAAGAGGGATACTGTTGGAATTGAAGGACATTGCTGGAGAGGAGATTTCGATTTCGCCCTCATGGACTTATGGTCAGTCTAGGGGGTGAATCGGGCAAGTATATTGGCTGCCCTGTTATACAGTTGGGAGGAACGTGGTTGTTCCCTCTGTCTTCCAACAAATTTGTTTCAGATATGTAACTCTTCCTTATCCTAGTCAAATGCCATGTGTTGCAATCTGTTTACTTCTATGTATGAATTTCTGGTTGAATGCTGCGGTGGAAAGATCTATCATTTTTCTTCATAGTCGTTGGCTATAAATGAACTCATTTATTTAGATGTGATGTTGAGTAATTACTAAGGTCTTGGAATGTATCAAATAGGAAAATGAATTATGTAGTAGTTACTAATCCCATAATAGAATGGATTACAGACTACAAGTATCTTCTTAGTTAATTATGTTAAGTAAAATGAAAATAAAATTGTTTGCATAAATACTTGAAGCCATGTGCACCAATAGCGGTGGTGGATTTCATTTCCTGTAGATGCTTATAGTATACAATGAGCCTCCTCTAATGAGAATACCAGTTCAAATTCAAAGTAAATACAGTCTTTATCACAGAGGTATTAATCGATATGTATATCGACCTGTATAAATATATCATGAACATATATGTATATATATAATGAGCGTTCTGTATGATATAATATGACGCTGGAGTAAAATAACTACTAAGGTATCCGGAAAACTAGACAGATATACATATAAATATTTACATAGGAAAATAATTCAGAAACTTACCAAAACCCCATTACAAAAAATTAAGTATATGTACATCAGTATGGTAGTGATGGTACTGTAGTAATGACTCTGTGGTTTAAAGGTGCATCTATAGTATAACCTTTGTCATAGGTACAATGCTACAGGGTATCTAGTATAAAGGAGCAAGAAAATCACATGAAAGGAAATAAACACGAATTTCTGAAAGTCTCGATCTTTTATAATCTCAAATGGACAAACATTTTTCCTGTCGATTTATATATGAGAAACCCCAAAATCTGGACGGAATCCCACAAACATAAGCTTTACACGCAATCATTGCATACAACTGGTTCATAAGTCAAATTTACAAATGGTAGAATAAGACTCAGGTTCAATTCCTACCAAAAACTAGTGTTTTATTAGAATGCAAGTATACGATGCATAAACGAAATCTGGAATTCATCAGCCGATCCCGGTGGAAAACAAAACCCTTAGGCGCAGTTGTTATTATGCTAGTTTACGACATACTACTGTACATAGCCGAATCATTTTTGAAAAGGGACCGTGTAATCAACAGTGAGATTCAATTCTGGAAAAATAACTAGAGAATTCAAATCTGTAATAACAAATCATTTTTCGGAAATACCGAGGAAAATATTAAACACAAAAAGTGACAGATTGAAATCCATTTACACAACGAAATAATACTCAAAGCATAATGATCATATTACTTAAATAGAACGACTGTCTGAATATTGCAAGTCCAACCAGGCACAAGCTTGGCATAATTTTTCTTCGTACCAGAATGTTTATACAAATCAGGGCATACCCTGTATCAACTAAATACAGAACTTGGAGCTAAAAATCTTCAAACATTAGGAATGGGACAAAGCCTTGACCGTCGGTGCACGTAAACTCGAAATATATGGAAGGGCACTGTGTTGGAACCCAAATATCTCTTGAAGGAGTGAAGAGGGTGTCCCCATGCTTCGGCGTGACTGCACCTACAAAAATAATGTGAAAAATTATAATGTATCGAATGGAAAAAAGATGATTAAATCACAGAACAAAACAAAATTAGAAAGTGGGCCGGTGAATACTTAACTGTAAAGGTGTTCTTGCCTTCTACCATCGCGCTATCCCGTACGCCTCCCAAACCGAAAGGGGAGGAGGAGTTTGTGTCTCCCTGATGGGTACCCTTGCACATCAAGGGGCCCATCATTAGTGATAAATTCCAGTGTCTAATCCAAAGAAACATTGCAAGAAAATGATTTTGTATAACGACCATAAAGTAATAATAAATATAAAATCAATGTGACATTTCAGAGATGAACGAAAAAGATTAAAATGCCTCTGGCCATGAGAACGCCACTCCTAATCAATATAATGACACTAACAAATTAAACACAAAAGTTCTCTCAAGTTCAACAGTATGCCGAGAGGTTTGTTACGCACCCAAGTAAGGGAAAACCTGTATATGACACTCTGTCATCTAAGACAAATCGATTGGAAAACCGGGGCCAATAAAAAAAGTTCAAACAAAAAAAATAGCATTTTCTGAACGCATATTTCTAATAGACATCGTAGTAAGTTCCTCCATGAAAGGAGAATAGCTCAACCTCGACGGGAAGGCTAGAACAGAGAAAGGGGACAAACCATGAAGAACCTAGACCTTGCTAGGGTAGCACCTACCCCTTTCACAATAACTTCGAAGAACAACGAGAATGCTACCTAGGAACTGACTGGGAACAAGAGCATGCAAAGACCTACCTAATAAGACATAAAGATCTGAATGCGTAAATAAAAGAACAATCAAGGGTAAACTTACCCCGCACAAAGATGTCATCGAGATGTCCCTTCCCTGATCTCCACCCATCTGGCACAGGAGCCAAATCATAAACTCATGACCAAAATATTGCAGCCAAATGAAAAATGGTCTGAGATGTTTCTTCCTCCTTCACCAAACCAAAACTAGAATGAAAGTGGAATTGTGGGAGTAACCTTTCACATGAAGTAAAGGGGATGGGGTCTTCATACTTGGACCATGTGAATATATGGTAAGTGTTGACATCTCTTTGGGGCACGTCAGTCGAGCTGTAAATCGAATAGACATATCCCAGGTGCTTTAAATGTTGCAGACAAGACTTTAAGGCATGAGGGTTCCAACCTGTATCGGTTGCTCAAAGTATTAATGGCGAGGTAACCGGATGGCTTACTTAGGGTTACTCCTATCTCCTTACTACACCGTTATATGTTGAACCCAACTACCTTTGCATTAACCATCCGAGGTGGATAGCCCTTGTCGTTACTTAACAAGTAGTTTGTGTTAGCACGATCATAACCATAAACTTCACAAGTTAACCTCTGCGCGCTTTATATTCAAAGGTGCAAGTTTAGTGCTTGATTTTATACCCAAATAACATTTTTTTCCGAATAATGTTAACCTCTCCTTGTAGATCTTATAATGATATATATCGGAACAAACGTTATAAGGCCTTACATCTATAACCCTCGCATTCATATGATAGTGACTCTAAGTGGTTACATATCCATATCATAAAGTGGGTTTTGGAAACAAAAATGGTAGATAATAACAAGTTGAAATGATATAGGATATCCATAGCTATGAACCTATGTTCGTATATAACTCAATACAGAAATAGGAAGCAACGACTTTATGTTAAAATAGGATAGAGGAGAAAAAGGCAATAAGACTGTTGTACATTATGATTGACGAAAAGCTGAAAAACTCTAAGGACATAGAAAGAGAAAGGCAATAGGACTACTGTACATTATGGTTGATGAATGACTGAAAAGCTTTAAAGACACAAAACAACTCAAAGTCCCCAATTAATTTTTTTTGTTTTTATGTAATTTTTGAGGTACATTACACATACCTTTGGGCCAAACACCGGTACCATGAATGTTGATATTCAGCCTATGGACACATTTCCATCTCCCAAGACACTTAAATACCTAACTATAGTGCTCATCAATTTACTAGGAAAATAGTATGTATTAGGTATTGAAGTCAATATTAAATCAATTCATTAAACAATTTACCATCAATACACAAATAGGGGTAACATGTAGTTAAGCCTTAATTTCCAAGTACCACACCGTTTACCAAGAAAACTAAATAATTATTTGACATCATAAAATATTTCCAAGTGGGACGTCAAATCAAACAAAAAATAATATCATCTTCCTCCTTTTCAGTTCTTCAGATGTTTGGATTCTTCATCTAAGTCTTTGACCTTTGAACCTTTAATGTTATTATTAATTCATTTTCTTGGATTAACCTGTGATTTGTTAGAATAGTTAATTCTAACAAAAAAAATGCACTTCCTATTGAGTTATCTAGGCTCAATAAAAAGGATTTTGATTCCAAAAATTCACCAACGTACTTCTTTGGAGTTTCCAGACTTTAACAAACCATTATCATATTAATGACAATGAATCCACACACTCAGTTGGCTAAGTTTACTAGAATCAACATGTTTCTTTTCAGAGACTCCAAATAATAAACTCAAAGACAATCTAATTTCACTTCACAAACATTTCCACATACCATAGGCTTGTATAATCAAACACCAATTGATGGTTACAACACTATAAATAACACCATGTGAATACACGAAGGAACCATGGCACCCCTTTCCTCCTAGAAACTTGAGCTTTAAGTTTTTTTGAAGTTGTTGATTTGGAAGTTTACTAACACCTACGGGTTTTGGTGTAATGGCAAATCTTAACATGGTATCAGAGCCTTGGCCTAGGTTCAATTCTCTCGAGTTACATTGGAGCCTTGGACTAACTGCCGCACCTCTCGTGAACTAGGGGTGTTGGACTAACCGCCGCACCTCTCATGGACTAACCGCCATGCTGGGAACATGGGACTAACCTCCCACTCAAGGTGATGTTGCTGATTTGAAAGTTTACTAACACCTGGGGGTTTTGGTGTAATGGCAAATCTTAACAAAAATGGCTAATGAATCTATGTTTGCATGCTTAATCAATAGACACAAATCTGAACCATAGTTGAAGTTAATTTCATTTTCTTTTAGATTTTACACCCATATTTTTGTTAATTTTCCATGAATTTTGTTGCCTTTGCTGCAAGTCATTATTAGGAGCCCCGTTATTTTTTAAAATTAAGATATGTTTTGTGCACACACTCCTACTTCAAAGCTGCAGAAAACAACTTTGTTACTTTTTAAGTAGATTTCCAATTCTAATCTAGTCATAAGAGAGTGTTTCTATCTTTGAAACATTCAGCGCCTAAGGTTGTGGTCGTATAAGTACTGAATATGGCTGCTAGATTGGTCTAGAGCCAGAACAATGGTCGTATAAGTACTAAATATGGCTGCTGAATTGGTCTAGAGCCAGAACAATGATAAGTAATGTTCTTTACCATGTTTTTGATAATTCTCACTCAGAAACATTTTAATAGTGTAATTTTTATAAACTAAACATTATTTGTGTTAAAGAGACCATCAATTGGATTATAAAAATTATTAATGTATTGCTTTTGTTAATCAAACTATTTTAATAATGTCATTTTTATAAACCAAATATTATTTGGGTTAAAGAAACAATCATTTGGGATTAGAACTGTTATGAATGTATTTGCCTATTTTAATAATGTCATTTTTATAAATTAAATATTATTTGTATTAAAGAAACAATCATTTGGGATGAGAACTGTTATGAATGTATTGTTTTAGATAATAAGAAAGATATAAAGATTTAATATTAATGGTTCTTTTAGAGGAGGATAGTGTCATTTTTGTAAACAAAATATTATTTTTGTTAAAGAGACAATCATTTGGAGTTAGAATGGTTATGAATGTATTGTTTTAATTAATGAGAAAGATATACAGATTTAAAAATATTATTTTTGTTAAATAAATAATCATTTGGAGTTAGAAGAGTTATGAATATACTTTTCTAATTAATAGGAAAGATATAAAAATTTAATTTTAATAGTTCTTTTTAAATGAGGAAATAGATAAACACTTTAAATAAAAATGGTGAAATGATGCAATGAAAATAATGTTTAAAAAAACTTAAAACCCTAAAATAAATAATATTAATGAAATGATTATTCTTTAAAATATCAATCTATGGAATGTAAATGAAATTAATTTAAAGTCATTGTTAATAAAAGGAAAAAAAAATAAATTGATTCATTAATAACAAAGTTGAATGAATTTTAAAAAAACCTATCAAGAGAATTTACCATTTTCCATATCCGTTGAGAAGGATAAAGGGTGCCAAATTGATCGGTAATCAAGTTGTTACATGTTAAATTTAGATTTAAAGTTATGCGTTATATACAAAAGATGTTAGGTGTTAAATTTGGATTTTATAATTTCAGTTCAGCATATAATATTAATATTTTTTTTTCATTTTTAAATATTGAAATTTTAACATCAATTATTTTCTAATAAAAAAATATTTTTTATTATTTAATTAATTTTATTTATATATAATAAAATGGTTTTTCTGGAAACTTCAATCCTAAAAAAAATCTTGGAAAAATAACACCACTTCTTAAATAAGAGTGGAAAAATAAAACCACTTCTTACAATCATTGAAACTAAACTATATATATATATATGAAAAACTGAAATTAATTATAAACAGAAATATACAACATTAATTTTTTATATAAAAAAAAAATAATAATTAAAANTTAATTTTTTATATAAAAAAATAATAATAATTAAAAAAATAAATATAATAAATACTAAAATGATTGATAAAGATGACCTATCTTAAATTGAGAAAATGTCCCTGATATATTTATTCTTAATATTTAGAATTTAATTTATAACATGTTATGTTTTAATATTTGGAGTTTAACTTTTAATATTAGGAATCAAGTGATAATAAAATGACATACATTTATTAAATACAATAATTTTTTTTTTCCTGATCTGTTAATGTGTGACATGGGTGACTAGTATGATTAGTATGTAGTTAAGAAACAATGTATATTTTTTTTTATGTGTCTCTTCTTTATAAATTTAGGTATTTATGTAGAACTAGGCGCATCTAAATTAATAGTTTTATAAACATTTGACATTTATAATTTAAATATTAATAAATTACATATTTTTAATATTAAAATTATTTAAAAGTTTAAATTAGTTTCAATGATATCTATACTTTTTTAGTATTTGGTTTTGTAAATTACTTTAAATTTGTTTTTGTTAAGAATTAAAATTTAAAATAATATTTACTCTTTAAAATTAACTAAAAGTAAATGTATTTTTTTTTTATGGTGATGATGGTAGTGGTAAAATTTAAAATAATATTTACTCATTAAATTAAGTAAAAGTAAATGTATAATTTTTTAAGATGATGATAATGATGATAGTGTTGATGGTTTCATCTAACGAGATCAAAATTGGTCTATCATATTTCAAGAATTCAAGAAAAGTAAGAGATTTCTTTCAAATTTTATTTGAATGCCTCTAAAACATTAAGAAAAGTATTTCAAGATCACTAAAATTTTAATAACTTAAAAAGTTGAATATTATAACAAACATTTTGAAAATGTTAAAATAATTAATAATATTTCTTAACAAATTAAAAAAAACATTTAAAAAACTTTTTGTGACATGTAAAATTTTATTAACATGGAAAAAAAAATGTTTAATAATAATTTTTCTTCTAAAATGTTTTTATAATCAATAGATTATAATATATTATATTTTTGTTAACAATATCTGATTTAAAAAAGTATTTTTTTAATTATTATATTAAATTACAAGTCATCATATTTATCTTTCAATTATTTCTATTTTAAATAATTTCTATTTTTATTAATATAAATGGTAATTTTAAAAATAAATAAAAAAAAATTTAATGAAATCTATAATATATTAATTTTTTAATTTTTTAAAAATGTTGCTTAAAATAAATTGTCCTTTTAAGAATAAATAAATTTATTCTAAATGGAATTTAAGATATATTAATTGTTTTTAAAATGTTTAGCAATATAAAATAATTAATATTTAAAGAATTGAAATAAAAATATAATAATTTTAACTTTTAAAGATAAATTGTTATCATGAAATATTTACATTAAATTTAGAATAACATATTATTCTCTAATTTTTTAACAATTTTTTATTTATATAAAATATTTTTTATTATTATTTTCTATTTTTTTAACAATTTTTTATTTTTATTTTTATTTTTTTTAAAGTAAGAAGTTGTATATATTAAAGCTTTCAAAAACTAAGTTAGAGATACAAAATACATAAATTTGTCGTACTGTAGTTACTAGACTGCCCCAATAGAGGGGAAACCATTCCAGCCAGCCGGGCAAGTCAAGCATAGGTAGTTTAACCGTCTGATGTATCAGCCTCAAACTAACTAAACAACAGCTAAACAAAGAAAAACTAGTGGAACTGGAAGGACCCCTATAAACTTAAACATTTGGCAAATAACCTGGCCAGGTGGCATGAACGACCTCGGACCAAGGTTCCTCTTCGACGAGTGTCACTTGGCCTGCCCACTGCATTCCAGCGTCCACATTGCTCTCATCTTTGTCGGCACCTGGCGAGGTGTCCTACAACGCTTGCTGTCCTGTGGCCTCCTCCACGCTCATGTCCTCATGCTTGGCTTGCTCCATCGCATTCCCTGCGAAGCTCCACGTTTGGGTGTTTCCCTCGCTAGTCTCTGCATGGGGTTCCGCTGCTGAATCCACACCTGCCAAGTCCGGGGGAAAAGCCTCTTGGAGGGAGGAAAGGATTTGAAGGAGGGCCACAACTTTTCCATCCATGGTCTGCAGGCGGAATTGGAGGTCCTCCACCGCCTGACGGAGTTCGAAGACCAGACCAAAGATAATGGCCAGACTTTCTCTTAACTGCGTATCAAGGAACGAGTCCGAAGACTAGTTCTCGTTGTTTCTAGGCCGGTGAAAAGGAGGTGGCGCCCCCGTGGGCTTCCTTAAGGAGCCAGCTGTTGGTGTGTGAGAAGACTCGACGGTTCTGAACATTGGAGGGACCAGAAGGTGTCACGAGGAGGAACACGACGGTCTGGAAATGATGGTTAATCCATCAAACTCAGAAACAGGAGGAGTTGGCTCGGGCTGGAGGGGCTGAGAGGAGCAAGTGGAGGGCGACTCAGGGGGCGAGACAGAAGGTCGGCGAGTTTTCCATGGACAGCCTCTGCGTGGCCACTCCCTTTCTCATGGCATCAAATTCGTCGAGTGAATGCAAAGGTAGAGTGCCTAGAGATATGTCGGAGCCACAATCAACCGGAAGGTCCAGTTTGAATCAGGCCAGGGCAGCGAGCGGGAGAGTTAGTCGGGTCGCGTGCGGAGGCGAGAGGCGAACACAAACAGTCGGGCCATGGAATAGATCATAACAGAGATGTATGCATCAGAGTTAAAGCCTCTTCAACGTCATAATGGCATATTAATGCACGATTGGGGTGGTGGGCGAAGGCATGAGCTCGTCACATGGCTCCTTTCCTCGTTGGCCGGTCCGTTCCTCCTCCTCACGCCAGGTGGTCTGCACTAGCACCCCATCTGGGGGTGTGTCCACTTCTTCCGCTTTGCGAACACATTACTAGAGAATAGGGTGATTAGGTTCCAGGGCCGCTTTGTAGAGGAGTTCCGATCCATTCCAGTTGGCCCATATATTAGCCAATTCATCCACAACTTGATTCGCCTTCCTCCTGATATGAGCAGGTATAACAACCTGATTTGGTTGCAGCAAATCTGTGATGATCTATAGCCCATGTGAGAGTCTCCAACTAGGCG
>SNQJ01S0198459.1:0-17177 GCA_010110895.2 Picea sitchensis
ATATATTGTTAAATGATGTTGAGAGTTACAAAAAAAATATTTGGCAAAAAAAACCAAAGACCTAGTTGGACCCCACCTACTATTTAAATATATATTACCCTTTTAATAAATAAATATGTGTTCTCTTAAATAAAGTTAATTAAATTTTTAAACGAAAGGCAGTTGAACTACCCAACTACTTCATGAAGATATAAAAGAAGAACAAAACAAAGAAGGCACAAGAAAATAGAGAAATAAAAATCATAATAAGGTATGCTTTAGCCTCAAGTGAGATTATTATCTATTTATTCCATATTGAGTTTTCATTATAATTGAGTTATCGTGTTGACAACAAAGTTCTTAAGGTGGCAAAGAAAAGACTAAGAAGCATTGACTGGTGATATGCTCGAAGGTCATTCATTTTATTGATTGTCTATTTGGTGTTAGTTAGAAGTTATGAAGTCATTCAGTGATAATTAATGCTAGTTTTGCATAATTCAAAACAATGATGCACATGTAGTTTGGACTAATCAAGCTCGGGTTTTTTGTTCTGGTCTTCATTTTTTTTTACACTAGTTGTCTATGTATGAGTCAAATAACATCTTGGACTTCCAAGAATTACACTAGTTCAAGTTCTTCCAGGGACTTGAAGAAATAGCCTCAGTTGTAACTCGGATTGATATTAAATAAAAGATTTGTTGATTTCTTCTCACTTATGGGACTTTTTTATATTCTGATTCTTTGTTTATTTCATATTTCACTTATCTACATCTTTTCATAAATTCATTTACTTTGCAAGTACACTCTTTAATTTACTTCAGATTATTTTGAATAAAAGACAAAAATTACAAATTTATAAAATAATATCGTATCCAAAAACCATATTTCTTGAGGTATGATTGAGAATTTTGACAGGCTATAAACCTAGAGTTATAATCCCACCTATCTCACCTAGCCTAGGATTTTTCCATTCCTTACATCAATAGGCTCCAACTTCGTCCTCTTCTCCATAGGCACATGGATGTATACTGGACAACCAAATACCCTCAAATGTCCTATCTCTGGCTTCACCCCTATGAATGTTTCCCCAGGAGTCGTGTCCCCCAATATCTTGTGAGGATTCTTGTTCTGCACATATAATGTCATGTTACACACCTCTACCCAAAGAAACATAGGCAAAGCTTGGTCATGTATCATAGCCTTGGCAGAACCAATGATGGACTGGTTCTTTCTCTTCGCAACCCCATTATGTTGTGGGTTGTACGAGACTATCAACTCCCTCTTTATCCCTACCTCCTTGCAAAAATCCTTGAAGTCATTGGAAGTGTACTCACCCCCAATGTCTAACCTCAAGACCTTGATCCTCTTCCATGTCTAGTTCTCCACCTAGGCCTTGAACTCCTGGAACCGACTGAAGACCTCATCCTTGATCTTCATAAAGAAGATGTAGGTTTTCCTGGAGAAGTCATTAATGAGCGTCACATAATATAGTGCTCCCTGCACTGATGTTGTTGACATCAATCCACTCACATCTGAATGTATAAGATCCAAGATGCCCTTGGACCTACTCTCGTTGCTTGGAAAAGAAACCTTGGCATCCTTGACAAGTGCACACGCCCTACTGCTCAACATTGAAATATGGGAGACCAATGACAAACTCCCTCAAGATCAGCAACACCCTGTAGTGCAGGTGTCCCATCGTCCTGTGCCATAGCTCACACAAGTTTTCACTGTCATGTACCAAGTCCTAAATAGGATTGCCCAACAACCTATATAAATTTCACTCTTTAACCCCAATGCTCACTGCTATGTCAGGGATAGCTCCCTCTCGACGTATGAGTACTTGCCATTTTTTAACATGACAGCAAAACCCTTGTCCTCCATAACTGAGACTGAAAGAAAATTATTCTTCAGTATTGGTACATATAGCACATCCTAGGCCTCTAATGAACCACCTGACTCAAGCTGGAACAAGATAGTTCCCTCACCCTTCACTGCATACTTGACATCATCACCAAGCTCTGCATGGATGCCCAAGTCCTTCTCCACCAAATTGTTGAATAGCTCACATCATTTTGTCATATGACGTGATGCACCATTGTCCAAGTACCACACACTCCTAGTGACTGTGTTGGTGGAAAGGCAAAAAACTAGTGAGAAGTCCTCAAACTTCACAACAAACTCATCCAACTAAGTTTTTGTTGATGTTGCTACCTGTTGTGATTTTCCCTTACCCTTCTTCTTTGGACACTGAGATGCATAATGACCATTCTTGTGGCCTACAAAGCACTTGACCTTGCTCAAGTCCTTCTTCCCTGGTTGTGAAGTTTCCCTCTCATTGTTACCCTTGGAACCCTTTCACTCTCCCTTCTGGCTTGACTAACCAGGGCTAATTTCTCCTCTCCATCTCCTTGCCTACTGGCTTTAGACTCCTCCCGAGCCTCTTCCTAGATGCAATCATCCCAAAGCCTCTCCCAATTTGGAAGTTTCTCTCGAGCGCAGACTCCCTTGACAAATGGTTCTCAAGACTTGGTGAAACCATTCAGTGCCACATTTATAAGTTCTACGTCGTCCACCTTCTCCACAATTGTTGCAAGTTGATCACAAATCTATCTGATCTTCATGAGATAGCTGGTAACATTGTCAGATCTTGACATCTTGATGGATCTGAGCTTGTTCCTCAAGATCATCTTCTTGTTCATGTTGCCATTATGGAACAAATCAACTAGAGCCTTGAACATCTCTCTAGCTAACTGCTTCTTTGTCAAGTGAGGAATCAAATGATCATTCACAACATTCATAATCACTCTCTGGGATTTAATGTCCTTCTTATCATGATCCACCTTTAGAGTTGCATCTGTAAGTAAAAGAACAACCATTTCTACAATCTCCCAAAGGCCATGTTCCTTCAAAAGCAAGGTTACCCTCACCTTCCAAGATAGGAAGTTAGATGCTCCATCCAACCTCTCTTCAAACCTGAGACTGGTTGTTGCCATCTTCCAAATCTGAACAACCGAAAAAATGTGTCTTGTCCTTAGGCACAATAAACTGAAAAATGTGTGCTTAGTCCTTCAAGCACCTACGAAACCCTTAATAATGGGGTTTCAAATTTGTTGAAAATTAGCTTTCCCTTCAAAGTCCCAACCAAAGCTGTGATACCATGTTAAAATTTCTCTTTATTCAAACACCTAGATAAATTATTTCCTTACGCTCTCAAAAAAATAAACTTGCAAAAAATCATATTTCTGAACATAGAATAAAATGCAGTGGCTGGGAATTTAACTATAGGGAATAAAATACAACGAAAGACAAATAAACCAATTTTCACACACAAAAATTTATGTCCTTCAAATTTGTTTTTCATTAAAATAATATTAAAGCATACAAGGGCTCCCAAACTGGGAAAATCTGCCCACTGAGAAAAGAGAAAAAAATACAACCAAACCTTGTTGCCCAGCACATCTGCACACAATTGTATGGCCTGTCAATGGCCCTGTAAAACTGTACCCACGGGTTGTATGACACGTACCCACACCTATGCAATTTGTACGACATGTATCCATGTCCTATACTGTCTAGACAATGCATACCTGAGACTTGCACTGTTGGTCCTATGCATATCGTGCCCTACACTACCTATACAGTGTGTACTTGCATCCTGCATTGTTGCTCCTATGTGTACCCACGTCCTGTATGACCTGAACAACACATACCTGCGGTTGTACCTGCTGCTCCGACACGTATGGACTGCTTAGATTTGTCCTAATGTTGCCCACTTGCTCTCTTTTCCTTTGGATTGATCTTTGAATGAAACTCCTTTATCACCCTTACTAAGATCTCCTTGAGTCACAACCCTTCGTGTTTCAAGCACTCAAAGTCCCTCTTGTGTGAGCAAAAGTCCTTCTTTGCTCTCTCTTGAATCACTGGCTCCCATTAGATATGTCTTCTCCCTTCACCTTGGCTTCCTTTTATAACATTAAGTTGAATCCCTAACCCTAATCTCCAAAGTGATTGACGGTTAAGATTAGATCTCACCTCACTCAAGATCAATGGTTGAGATTGACTCTAAATCAGTAATGTAGTTAAATTACATTTTATTAAACTTTTCCTAACTCAATAATTAAAAAGACATTCACTTTAATAATTCCTTTAATTAAAGTGAATTTCCAAAGTTTCTGAAAAGTCCTTTGGATGACTTCCACTTTCCAACACTAGACCTGTGTGGAAGTACATATCTGATGCTACAATCACCAACAAGTTTAGCAAACAAGTAGCAACATTTTTGTCTCACAAACAAAATATGTCAGGAGTTTGCTTGAGGGGTTTAGAATAACAAACTGCAAAATCTCGTCTACACCTATGAAGAAAGGGTTGAAGCTTTCAACGAAGACCGACTTGAAGGCAATTAATGAGTAAGTCTACAGGCAACTAGTGGGGACCTTGATAAATCTTGTGGCCACTAAATCTGATTTGAATTATCTTGTGAGCTTCATTTCCAGATTTATGACAGCATCAAAAGTAGAACATTGCACTATCGCAAAGAGTGTTGAGATATGTGAAAGGGACACTTGACTTGGACATTTTGTACAACAAAAGCAAAGACCCTAGGCTGTGTGGGTGATACAAATTCAGATTGGGCAGGTTATGTCGATGATAAAAAAACAACTTTTGGATATGTATTCAACTTTGGCACGGGTGCAATCACATGGACTAGTAAGAAGCAACATGCAATAGCCCTTTCATCTACGAATGCAGAATATCGTGGAGCAGTGTAAGAAGTGTGTGAGGTAGTTTGCCTGAAGAGGATGCTTTTAGACATGAAGATGCAGTAGACAGAGCTAACACCCTTACTTTGTGACAATCAAGGGGTGCTCAAACTAACCGAAAATCCACAAGCGTACCAAGCATGTTAAAACTTAAGATACATTGCCACTTCATTAGACAACTTGTAGAAAATGGATCTATTGAATTGTAGTATTGTGCCATAGAGGACCAAACTACAAATATTTTCACCAAGTCTTAGGACCTGTAAAATATGTCAAATTCCAGGATAAGTTTGGTGTAGTTAGTAGATTGACCATTAAGGGAGGGGCATGAAAATTAAATATCAAATTATAATTGTCAATTAGATATTAGACATAGGCATTAATAAAGTCACTTTGGCTTTAGGTTATTTTATGCTTTTATGCTTTATTCCACTTTAGTGTGTTTCTTGGTCTATCCCACATTTATAAAGTGGATTGATTCGACTAGCTTGTAACCCTTTATAAGAAAGCTTTTGCTTTCTCATTATCAATGCAATCTTGGTTTCCTTTATGTGTTCGTGTAATCGTTATAATTTCTTGTGATGAATTCTGCTGACTAATATCATAATCAACAATAATGATCCACTGATATTCTTCTTGTTTTGAAGCAAAAGAATCTAAGAACCAAATAAATAATTGTCCAGCAATTCAAGGTCCCTTTGCAAGATCAATTAAAGATGCACGTCATAAAACTACAAAAATTATTGCATGTAAAATCATAAAAAACTAATACAGAGCCAATCGTGTCCATTTTAAGTCTAATTGGAAACAATATATTGGTACGACTTCCTGTATTTCTTAAGAATAGATTTGTGAAAACACAAATATATCAGAAAGCTAATAAAGTTCGCATCTTTTCTCCACAAAATAGAATCCTATATTACACTCTCCTGTACTCGTCTCCACAATCTCCAATGACTGTAACCAGGTCTTTCCCTTTCTTAGTTACTTCCATGATACTTTCTCTGTCTTCATCATCCAGTGCAAGAGAAAATATCACCTTTGAATCACCAATATGTTCAGATAAACCAAGCCTTACCCCAATCATGGATCCTGCAACCGACGGCTGCACAGAAGAACACATTCATGAAGCATAACACATTACAAGTTTTCAGGTCATTAAGAACAACTTCATGGTGCATTCAACATTTTGGTGCATTCAACAAAGTAGGAAGAGGTTCTCTTGTTTTTTGCACGTGTTTCTGTATAAACTTTATGGTGTCTTGACAATTGTACAACTCTGACACTTTAAAGCTGATTTAATAAGATTGGAAGAAAGTTTTTGAATGCCTTTTTTGAAAACAAAAACTTACTTGATCAAGTATGTACCGCACAGCAACAGTTGGAAGGGAAACACCATGCTTCAATGCAACGTTTTTTAGTGTTTTCAATAGCTCTTGAAAAAGACTCCATCCTCCCCATGCATCAACCATCTGCTCATTTGATTTTCCAACAAAAATCTTAGCCATGCAAACTTAAATCTCACTAAGTGATGAAATCTTCAGATTAGGTCTAGATTTGCAAAGTAAACATTGCAGCAGAAAGAAAGTGTCTCTTAAAGCATACGTGCTAAAACTAATGTAAAACTATCAATAAAACTAAGGCATGAGATGAAGATATATACTCGTTTGTACTTCTGCAGTGAAGGAGTGTTCAGAGGAGGTCCAGCAAAAGGGATTGATATGTTAGCGTCTAAAAACTTTTCAGATAGCAACCCTCCCATCACAGTTCCATATCTGATGTTAACAATAGTATCCAAACAATAGACAAACACAAAGTATTAGTCAAAAATGCAAGTCCCAGAAAAACATATAGATCATCAAGAAAATTGTAAGTGTGATTCCATTTAGACATTAATATGTGCATGGAGAGAGAGAGAGAGAGAGAGAGAGAGAGAGAGAGAGAGAGAGAGAACGTTATTAATTTCACGCCTGAGAGTTGACAAAGTTCTGCCATTTGCTTTTGAGGTCGCATATCTACAACCGAATGCTGTACCTGTTAAGACTACAACATATTGACAATATGAGAGCCTAAATTACCCATTTATCCAAAAAAGGAAAAAGTAAAAGAAAAAACCTTAATAACTGACATAAGTCCTCTTTTAATAGTAATGACATTCCCACCCGGTTCACATATCTGCCCACTCTTTCCCCACTAAAGAAAGAAAAAGCTGAAGTAGGTCCCCTCATAAATCTAATACTTGAGCCTTTACATGGCTTGAGTTTATTTATAAGCATCTCATCCTTGGTAAAAATGAAAAGTGTAGTCTGCCAAACAGCACAAGGAACTCACTTGATTACTGACAATGGGAATACCATTCTCCAAAATTATTTGTAACCTCTTTGTATCAAAATTGGTCAAAGCCAATGTCTTAATTTTACCTGCATGCCATTCAACATAAGAGCTTCATTAATGGCAGCATTTTCCCGAACTGCAGCATGAATATTTTAAGAGCTCGAAGAATAGCCCTTTTACTCAGCAATAGACTAAAACTAACTAATAGACACACTGAAGAATACAGCCATGCTTTAACAGACCAACAAATTAAAAGAAAAGTAAAACTCCTGAAACATTAGGCATTTCTGGTTTGAAATTCTTTGCAGTCAAAAGTAAGGACCATACTGACCTTCTTCCTTTAGATCAGTCAGGAACTTCAATGCATCCAGGTAGGCTGGGTTAGAGTATTCCCACCTGTTAATTATAGAGAAGTTGCAGAAAACATCCAAAAAATTTACAAATCTACCATTCACCATTTCAGATTCATTGAATCTTCAATTCCTATCATATATTATTAATAATTATTAACAGCTGGAAAAATGTATTCCAAAATAGGCAATCTTCTATCCCTGATATTGTATGCAAGAAAGAAAATGTTTTCAATCTTTCAATATGCAAGGTAAGGAAAGTTCACTTTACACAAGTCATTTAATAGTTTCCAGTTTTGGAATGCTCTAGCAATATGATGGTGATAAAAGAGAAGTGAGAATACTTGGGCTAACAACACCAGTCTTTCTCTTTTCAAGGAATGCAAGTTTGAGATCTGTAGAGATAGGAAAAGATAAATTTAACTAGTATTATATATGACACATGCTTACCAATGAAATTGAAGCATGTCCAGAGATTTAACATCCATTCGCTTGCGGGAAATTTCAATATTGTCCCTCACATAAGCTCCTGTCATTTTACCAGGAGGTGGAACCCACTTTGTGAGGCTGATTCAACAAAATAAGTACTCATTAGTTTTAATATGTATAAAGGCCACCTTCAACATTTTTATTTTTTTAGGAATAAAAGCTTCCTTTAACTATCAATATAACATGTTTACATCACTTGTATATAAAAGAGGACATAAACACAGCCTCCACAAGCACTAGCAGAGCTCAAAACTGTGCTGGTTAAATACCAAAATGCCCATAATCACATAAGCCGATAAGCAGAATATTATCAAAAAGTAAGTATCTGTCCATGAAGCCAGAAGCAAAGTCACTCGGCTCTAGGCCCAAGCATCAACAGATGGCACTCATGCAGCAGTAGGCAGAAGCCCGATATCAGGCAAAGTCTCATCTCGATCATTGAGTTGACCCCCAACCAGTCCCAATTGGCTTGGTCTCCACAACGATCAAATCCCATCCAACATTGCCAAGTTAAAGATTTCTATCTATGATGTTTTTAACACAATTTCATTTTAATATTTTATAGCTTGTACAGCCATCTCATGCCTACAGCTGCAATGGTCCTTCTTTAGAAAAAGACAATGTCAGGATTTCGCTTGTTTGACTTTGATTGCATTCCTACTATAGCTATCAAGTTTTTTGCACTTGTCCTCCATATGCTTCACCTTGTAACCTCTGAACATTTGAGATCTTAAAACAAATAATACCATTTCAAAATGATGAAGATAATTAAGAGAATAATGCCATAGAGGGGTAGATTCACATGTCAATTTTTTTCATTGTACAATAGAGGATACACCTGCACACATGCATGGTGAGACATACTAATGGAAATCACATATAGGGACATACATGGGTATACTATTTCTTCATTTTAAATTTTAACATGTATGTTAAAGCATATTCAAGTTAGTATATACATACATACATAAAGTTAGGGGGAGGCACATTGTTTCCAAATGATAGGCTGCACACTGCCTGCCCTAAATGATAAATGGGGCACGCTAGCACCCAAATAGAAGGTAGAATGCCTTATACCTGAAAACCCATGAATATAAGAAAATCCATTGTCTAATGCTTCTTATTTTGAGTGAACTGTGGCTGTACAGATGAAGTACAACAGGCTGACCGGCACAAGGCTCTAATACCAATGGAGCGAACATGCTCAATGAATCTGAGAATAATAAGATATTTGATATATATAAAAAGATGAATGAATGATTGTAATATCCCTGTTTCCCCAATTTGTAATTAATCATAAAAAAGGAATTACCATGCTAAGGCATGTGGACAATGTAAATGTATTATTGTTTGAGTTGCCAATAACTGACTGTGGGGGTGAAGCCTTGAAAGTACTTGCCATGATATCACTAGAGGAAGAATGTAAAAATTATACGAGAGGGTTCATTATATCAAATAACCCCAAATTTCCCTTGATGTGGATGATAAACCTCCTTCAAATCCCAAGGAGAGAAATCAGTGAATGAAGAAAGGACCAGTGGTTGAATTATCAACTACCCCCATAAATGGGAGCATGGTCTAGCTGCAGAATGTTAGACCGAAGTACCACAGAGACCTGCAGACCCGAGCTCCCTTCTGACAGAAGGAACGTGATGGGTCGAGAACCTTCCAAAAAGAAAGAAGGTAAGATAGATACACACGGACAACAAGGGAGAGACATGAGACGAGAGCGCAAGCTCGTAAGGGAGATGCACGGAGCTCTCCGAGGGATAATGAATAGAAGGTCGAAAGCTTGATGCTAGGTGAGCATCTGATAAACCTCGTCGAGGCCATAACAGAAGGAAATCTCTGAAAGTCGCAGTGAACAGAACCCGAGCAGAAGCTGAACAGAGAAAGAATCCTTGAGAACTACGAGAGTTCCTTGGTGATATCATGGCTTGGCACGAGGGTGGCCAGAGTGCTAAGAATGAATGCCTCTAAGCCTATGGTCAAGTGGAAGGACGAACACCTGCAGTCAGTTGGTTTGCTACCACCTGTAATCGTATATCTTGTGTATTTAAGTGGTACTGTGAGTTAAAGTTGGATATACTATGAATGTTGCAGGGATGGTTGTGTTTGCTTAATGATTTATATTGTATTTCCTTCCTTGTATCTACCTGAATGTGAAATTAGGCAAGTTAGGAAATTGTATGAATTGGACATGTTTTTATACTCATAAATACTTGCGTTCTTTGGTGGCTTAAGCCAGAGCCACGAACAGGCCCTCTGCGAGGTAAGCAGAAACCCAGAACCACTTAAGTTCTAGACCCGATGAAGGAGCGCAGTAAATGCGCCGAAGATCCCTCTATGTGTTAAGTCCAAGAGAAAGAGCGTAACGCTCTTAAATCCTTCTTAACCGACGAAGCTCGGGAGGGATAGCAAGAAATTCAAGTATCGAAAGGGAGTATCCTTTCGTTTGGAAGTTGAACGGACGAGATCCGTTTGGGAAGATCTATGGTCTATCACAGCCGTTAGATTTGTGGAAGGAACGCGGGCATTAACGCCTCGACCCCTTCAGACTTCGCAAGATTCGCACATCGGGAGATTCGCACGTTGGCGCGACTAACTCCCGAAACCCGAAGTTGCGATGTACTCTGGTCTGTTGGATCAAGGAAGGTCATGGATCGTCGATTCAACGCGAGCAGATTAATGCAAGAGTACGTGGGAATTCGAAATTCCCTAAGTACCAAGCTCATAAGAGATAAGTGCCTTTCCGAAGCACAGATAAGATCCAAGAGGCGAACTTGTCTCAAGTTCGTAAGCTCAGGAGGGAAAGTGGGAGTTGAGACCCATACATCAGGGCTCACAGGGAGTAAATCGAAGGTAGAGACCTTTGAGGTCCGAGCAGTTGAAGCTCAAGGAGATGGAGTTGCTGAACACTCTGGAGGAAGACCTGTGCAAGGAGTGCACTAGGCCAACACTCAGCGGAAGTGTTGAAGACAGCCAGTTGAAGGTTGGTCAAAGCACGAGGAGTGCACGCAGAGAGGACTTGTTTCAAGTCCTAAAGCTCGGGAGAGATAGCGTCTTTAGAACGCAGACAAGACCCAAGGTCACAAGGCTCGCAGAGGAAGCAAAGGTCGAGGCCTTTGACACATCGAAATCTTTCAAGTCTGGGAAGAAAGGTACCGAAGCTCAGGAGGAGGAGCGTCGACAACCATCAGATCAGCTGTAGAGGAGAGATCTGGACCGTTGGAACCCACGTCCAGACAACGAGGAACGAGCGCAGGAGAAGATCAGGTTTGGGCCGTCAGATCTGAGCACGTGGACCAACAATCGTTGGATCCGGAGGAAGGTGCACAAGACAAGTTCCGAAATCATTGGGATCGTCCATCGAAAGGGATGCGTGGTGAGTGCTCAGCATTTCGCTGACTCACAACTTGAAGAAGTCAAAGAGCAATTCGTGAGAATTCTCGAAACGCGAACTCGCAAAAAGATCACAGTCGTTGATCGTTCCGAAATCATCGAGACCATCCGTTGTCAAGGAGGGCACGTGGCGAAGGGTCATTGTTTCGTTGACTTGCAGAGTGAAGAAGTCAAAGAGTCGTTCGTGAGAATTCGTGAAACACGAACTCGCGAAAAAAGATCATAGTCGTTGATCGTCTCGACATCATCAGAGTCGTCCATTTGGAGAGACGTGTGGCGAGAGACCAACATTTTGCTGACTCGCAGGAGGGAAAGGTCAAAGAGGGAAGCAGAGAGAACTCATGATACGCAAAGTTCCGACGCGCTTTAGAGGTAGGCCCCAGGTCATAGTGAATGGTCACATGGACGGAGGCCAAAGGAGGAGCTAAGGAACGGTAGCCCTTTTCGGAGCTCGGGAATTGGGGAGTCAGAGTTGGCTCATATGTAGAAGTCCCGAAGTTGCGAAACACGATGTGCCTCTTTGGGCTCAGTCGATGGTCACAAGTGGTGGTCACGTGGAGGAGGATATGAGAGGATCTAGCCAGTGCAAATCTCTTGTCGGGAATCGGCTATTGGGAGAATCGAGGTGGCTCATTCGCAAAGTCCCGATACGCGAGATTGCGACGCGCATTTTGCATAGGCGTGCGGTCACAGTCGTGGTCGCGTGGGAGAAGAGCTTGCACCTCGTGCTAGTTCGCACAGGCGTAGTTTCGCACAGGCGTAGTTTCGCACAAAGCCCTGTGGATTTTATTTAGTGAAGGTTCCAGCAAGGACCAAAGAGTTGCTTCAGCTCAAGGGGAAAGAACGATCCAGTGACCAGGAAGTCGGACTGGTTCACCTTCCAAATTAGGAACCATGAATGGAGATTTTGTCCTCTAAGAAAATCGAAAAATTTTATTCCTTGTTGTGGGTGTGTTACAAAATGGTATCAGAGCATGGTTAAAAACACTTGGCTTGCTTGGGCTCATGCACGAGTCACATAAAGAGGTATTATTATCTGTATTTACTCCTTGAGGAGAAGGGCTGCAAATTGAACTTGTGATTTCGAGAATTCTTGTTGAATTTCAGCAAAAGAAATTTCTTTAACCCCTTTGTCAAAGTGGTAACTACTCTTATCGGAGTAGGGATATTCTAATTAAACAGTGATAATAAAACTTGAATGTAGGTAGTTGAAGGTGGCAGGGTTCTGTCAAGGGTAGCTGAAGCCCGAAAGCCAGAAAACCTGATGTTAGTGACACTGCCTCTAAGCATGGGCAATTGGAACATTAGGCACTGATGATGGTTGGTTATATAATGGTTAATACCTTGTGGGCTTAAAGGAATCTGAGAGGATCAGGTAGGATCCTTGGTTGTATAATTACTGCCTGAGTGGGCCTAATAGTTAAGAACATGTGTTTCCTCCTAAGAGATCACAAGTTCAAATCCAGAGGGGGTTAGGGTATGTATACCTCTGTAGACTTTACCAGTCAAATCGTTGGGCGGAGGGGGTCCCTTGTCTCACAAACAAGGGGGTCTCATACACCAATTTGGTGTGGCTTAGTAGTGACCTTAAGAATAAATTATTATTATTATATTATTATTAAACTCGGAGTATATAACTCCTCATGACCAGGGGAAAGGTGAGATGGGTAAGTCTTATAGAAGTTGAGGCAAGAAGGTTTTTCTTGCCAGTCGTTATAGTATAAAAAGGGAAAGTGACCCTGGTTGGTTATTGCCATAAAGAGAAGGCAACATTAATACGAGATATGACGGTGAGATTAGTCATGTAAGTGACTGAAATCCCAAACTAAAGGACACTAATGATGAAATTAAACTATCAAGTGAATGCATGAGGTAAAAAGGTGCAATAGATGCACCTACATATACACGAATGTGTATACATGATCATAAGGATGCTTGGAAGATCCTTGGAAAAAGGATATAGAAGCCTGATATGTCCATGTGTGTGAATAACATGGAAAAGGTGTAAGCAATAAGCTAGCATGATGAATACTTAGCTGTGTTTAATTATGCTTGAGTGAATGGGTTTAATGCATTGTGAAGCTTCTTAATATGAAGCCTGATATCGATATCAGTTAGGTAGGAATGACATTAAACGTGCAAGTGATGCACATGTATGATGAAAGAGTATAGTTGTAGGCAGTGGCACCATATGGTTACCCTGATGAGGGAAATATAAAGCAAGAATTGCTCTTGTCCAGATTAAACGAATACTATGGATGCATGGCTAACTCCATTCTGAAGAGTCATGAAAGTTTTGTTCCAAGTAATAGCCTGAGGGGAATGTATTCTCTTTCCTCAGGGAATACTAATATGATTAGATAGAAGGGTAAATGAGCAAAGATGTTATTTTGTCGTAATAAGAGGCAAATGATTATGCCTTTGGGAATCACGTGAGAAGGATTGTGAACAATCCTGAGTTGAATGATCTTAAAAGTAAAGATGTATGTGGGCTGCGAAACATACCTATGACCGCTACAGGCAGGTTTAGGATTATGATTATGGTTAAGTACATCATAGATGTAAGTTAACGAAAACCAGAATATGTATGGATACATAATTTGGGTACATGACAAAGATGCATGTTTATATTCCTTAAGGGAATATTTGGTAAACAGCTAAAGCTAACTCAAGGCTGAGGCCATCACAAATAGTGATGGATATGCAATAAGGAAATTGCATGCTGAAAGAGTTCCCTGTGGAGGAACTGTGTGAAGAGTCTGTCAGGAAAACGAAGTCACAACCTTAATGACTACTGAGAATTAAGTAGTGAGCCACAAGCTTATATATATGTACCAGAACCCTGGATTACATTTTGAAAAATATCATGTAATGAATAAGAAGACTAATAAATGAATATTGACCATTCTGATAACCGAATGGTAGTGTGCAGGATGCACATGTTCATGATTCATTATGGGCAAAATATTTTGCTATTAAAACATGCTGAAGTATCCTAAGAGTTAGGATGAGCCTAACCCAGGGCTGCTTAGAAAAAGAGCAGTTGTGGAAACTGGTATAGTTGGTAAGGGGCAAGTAAACCCCCTGAGTATGATTAAATGAATAAATGAGTATGTTTAACTGATTAGGCTTGGTTGAAGCCGTAATTAAGAAAAGACAGTGAGGCCTTAGAGATAACTCGACTAGGCTGAAAAGTCCCAGGCGGTGTAGAAAGAGTTGGAAGAAGGGGAGAGCCCTCAATTCTTTTCTTGTTGTGTACTATGTTTTTCTCTGGGATGAGAAAGCTAGTACACTGATGAACGTAAATGTTTTGACACCATAGTGATGATGGTTGTATTACTGTAAAAACGAATGAGAACTGTTGTGTTGCACTCGTGAAAACATTAAGGATAATGTGATGAAGTGCATACAGATATTCTAGGACTTGTCTAAAATTATTTTATTAATTTAAATGCTATGGTACTTGCATTTTAATTTACATGACGACTAATGTGCTTATGATGTATGTCATGTGTAGAAAGAAATAAGATTGGAACTATTGAGAAAGACAGTTGCCAATAATGAACAACCTCAATCAAAGGAGGATTATGAGAAGGTTCTTGTTGAAAGATTGTTGAAGGGACTTTAAAAGTTCCCATGGAGCACCACTGATGGGGTAATATCAGAGGGGGTGCTAGTAGCCATAACCGATATAAAAATGTTCATGCCTATGTGGCACAAGGTATGAAGGGATTGGGTAAGAATCCCTTCTAAAATGTTTTACAATCTTAATGTTATGTATGAAACGTTGAAAGGTAGTTGTATGCCTTGAATACCCAAGTAGGGTATGATTCAGGAAGGAGAACCTGAATGATGGAGGCGTGAACCTCTGGTAGTAAAGACTGATTGCAACCCTCGGAAGAATTCATGAACTGATATGTCATGAATGCATTGACCAATCAAGGAATGCTTAAAGGCATTCATGTGAAACTTTTGAGCTCATGTATAATGATTTGAGATCGTGATCGGCCTATAGCAGGCAGTATGGTCCTACTGTAAGAACGAAAGAAAATGAATAAACCATATGAGGAAAAGGTTGGTTAAATTCCAACACACCATGGCCAAGAACCGGTCATAAAGTGTGACGAACTTGAAAACAATGCTAAAGGGCATTGGGTATGAATGTGGCCATGAATATTGGCACATTTGTTAAAATCCTTTGAAATGTTGAATTACGTTTTGAAAGGTCTGGTATGATTGAAATGAGGCATAGGCAAGGATTGAAATCCCCTTTTTATGTTTATATAGATGCGATGAACTGTTAGTATGCATGGTTTTGAATATAGATGTATATATACATGGATGCATGAGAGACTAACAGTTTGTTTGGCTGTAAAAAGAATGAATTGCCGGGAGAAAAAGGGTCTTGGATATGGCAATATTGTAAGCCCATAATGAAAACCGATTGCCTGCTGAGCCAAACTGCAAGGAATGGTATTTTCCTTTTTGAGAAAGTGAAATTGATTGTTAGTATGCACAACTCTGAAATTATTTGTGACGACGTTATAAAGGTGTAATAAAATGTGCATGGGAAACTAACAATTTGTTTGGCTGATTGAAGTTGAAGGTGCAGGAAGCAAAGGGGTCTTGGATAAGGCAGCATTGTAAGCCCATAAGGAAGACCAATTACCTGCTGAGCCAAACCGCTATGGGAAGGAAAGTCCCATAATTATGAATCTGGTTCCTGTGCGGAACAAATATGAAAACAAAATATGGAATTTGGAAATCTGTGGGTGACAGATTTACAAGAAAATTTCTGAATTTAAAATTTATGATGATGTCTCATGAATTTTTGTATGCCTGTGATGCGGGGGAGAAGAAAAATTTGTCCAGAAAGGACAGATGATGAACAATGGCTACTACTGAGCCACGAAAACCCTGTGATAAGCCATGATCGCCTGAAGTATATTGTGTTGAGGTAACACAAGCTGGAGGGACGCCTCGGCAAAGCAAGTCTGAGGGACGCCTCGACTGTAAGACTCGATAAAGTCTTTGAAATTCTTTTTGTGCGAGAAAACCTTGGCAGGGCAAGACGGATCACCCGAGGGACTATATAGCAGTGAAGGGGATGCCTGAGCCTGGGCCTAGAGGGTGAGTGACCACAAGGAAGAGGAGACCTTAATAATTCTTGTAAACTATTGGGATCATGCACACGGTGGGTAGTTCTTCCTGTGCGAGAAAACCTTAGCAGGGCAAGACGGATCACCCGAGGGACTGTATAGCAGTGAAGGGGATGCCTGAGCCTGGGCCTGGAGGGTGAGTGACCGCATGGAAGATGAAACCTTGATAGTTATTGTAAACTATTGATTGGGATCATGCACCCAATGGGTATGTCAAGGAAAAAAGATGAGCCTGGATAACAAAACAACCATGTGGATACAAATCCACAAACTGCACAGATAATTATTGTGCTAAGATTATGAAAATTTTCCTAGAAATTTTTATGCAATGTTTTCACATAAGACTATGATTAGCGTGCTTGATTGTCCAAGAATTACTGAAAGCAGGTGACGAAGATTAAGGGTCTAAAAAAGGACCTGACCGAGAGAGAAAGATCAAGATTTCTGAAACAGCTGAATGAGAAAGGCATGACAGGTGTTTTTAGAAAGAACACCGAGGACGGTGTTCCTTTAAGGGGGAGGGAATTGTAATATCCCTGTTTCCCCCTGTTATCCCCGATATCTAGGGATAACTAGGAGATCATGTCTCGAGGCCCACATGGTCCTAGACATGGAGTACCGAGAGCAGGAGTGATTTGAGCATGGCCCTGGAGGGCCCATCTTTCTTCTTCTCAGCCAGTTTTGTCCTGTCAGCAGTA
>SNQJ01S0198460.1:1842-17331 GCA_010110895.2 Picea sitchensis
CCCCCCCCTCCTCCCTCTCTGTATCTACCCCTCCTCTTTTTATTTCTCTCTCCCCCTCTCACACTCTCATGTTCTCTCTCTCCCCTCTGCATCCCTATATCTCTCCCCACCCCATGCCACTATCTCTCCTACATTTTCCTCTCTCTCCCTATCACACTCTCACACACTCTCTCTACTACCTTACAATGCCTTTCTCTCTCTCCCTCCCACACACACTTTCTACCCCTCCTATATGTCTTCCTCTCTCTCTCTCCCTCCCACACTCTAACACACTCAATATCTACCTACTCTCTTTGTCTTCCTCTCTCACCCTCCAACACTCTATCACACACACTTTCTACCCCCCCTCTATGTCTTCCTCTATCCCCCTCCCACACTATCTCACACACATTTTCTATCCCCCTTGTATGTATTCCTCTCTTTCCCTCCCACACTTTAACACACTCACTCTATACCTCCATAATTTTTCTACCCCTCTCTACCTCCCCTCTTTGTCTACCTCTCTCTTCCTCCCACATTCTCATACACTCACTTTTTATCCCCCATTAAGTTATTATATCTTTCTACCCCTGCGTTCCTTTATCTCCCCCCTTCCTCTCATAATCAGTCTCACTCCCTCTCCATCATGTCCGTGTCCATCCCCCCTCTCTTTCTTGATCTACCCCCCCTCTCACACTCACACATTATCTCTATACCCCCCTTCTCCCTCTATGTCTCCCATCCCTCCCATTATCTCTCTTCTCTTTCTCTCCTACATATACCACCTCTTTCTCTCTCTCCTCTACTCTCTTTATATATCTCTACCCTCCCTTCCCTCTATCTCCCCCCTTCCTCTCACAATCAGTCTCACTCTCTCTCCACCCCCTCCTCCTTCCCTCTCTTTATCCCCCTCCCTCTCACTATCTCCCCTCTCTCTCTCTCTCATACATCTACCCCTCCCCACTTCCTCTCACTCTCTCTCTACCCACTCTTTTTTTCTCCCTCTCCCTCCCTCTCACATACTCAAACAATCCTTTTCCAAACCCCATCTCTTTCTTAATATTCCCCCCCTCTCACACTCACACATTCTCTCTGTACCCCCCTCCTCCCTCTATCTCTCCCCCTCCCTCCCACTATATCTCCTCTCTTTATATCCTACATCTACCACCTCTTTCTCTCTCTCATTTTTAGTTTCATTCTCACTATATACCCCTCCCTCTCTCTCCTCTACTCTCCCCCCATTTATCTCTTTATATATCTCTACCCCCATTTCCCTATATCTCCCCCCTTCCTCTCACAATAATTCTCACTCTCTCTCTACACCCCTTCCTCCTTCCCTTTCTCTCTCCCACTCCCTCACACTATCTCTCCACTCTCTCTCATACATCTACCCCTCTCAACTATGTCTCCATCCCTTCCTCTCACTCTCTCTCTACCTTCTCTCTTTGTCTCCCTCTCCCTCCTTCTCACACACTCAAACACTCCTTGTCCAACCCCCCTCTATTTCTTTCTCTCCCCCCCCTCTCACAGTCACACATTCTCTCTCTACCCCCCTCCTCCCTCTAACTCTCCCCCTCCCTCCCATTATCTCTCCTCTCTTTATCTCCTACATCTACCACCTTTTTCTCTCTCTCATTTTTGTTAGTATCACTCTCACTATATCCCCCTCCACCTCTCTCATATACTCTCCCCCCATTTATCTCTTTATATCTCTCTATACCCCCTTCCCTCTATCCCTCTCCTTCCTCTCACACTCAATCTCTCTCTCTCTCTCTCTCTCTCTCTCTCTCTCCTTGTTGTTAGTCTCACTCTCACTCTCTCTTTTCCTCTCTCTCTCTCTTTCTCTCCCTCCCTTCCTCCTTCTCGTTTCCCCTAGTTCTACCTCCCTCTCTTTATATCCATCTAAAGGTGAGGAATGTCTCACAATGAATAAAGGATATGTGAAACATAGAAATGTATCCTTTCCTATAAGGTGAGTGTTAAACCATCACCCAGACCCCCCTAGCTCCATCTAAGCCTAAACATAACCTATACTCTACCCTTAACCCCATGCACACCCAATGCAGTATGCCTATACCTCTTGTTTTATAATGATATTTTATGGATATGACTGTTCACCTATGGTTTAATAATGATCTCACATGATTTAATGATGATTATGGTACATTGATTTTTCTTTTTTATTTTAATATAGGCATAATATCATAGTTGATTCAATATTTGTTATTCACAATCAATTTTTTAATCCCTATCTATATCCTGTCTCTTTGACTCTTTCCACTCCCCCCCTCTCTCCATCCATCTATTTCTCTCCCTCCTCCCTCCCTTTCCCTCCCCTTCTCTCTCTCTCTCTCCCCTTCCAATTATCCTCCTCCTCTCTCTTTTTCTCTCTCCTCCTTTCTCTTCCCCTTTGTCCCTCCCTCCCACTATCTCTACCCTTTTTGTCTCCTACATATACCACCTCTTTCTCTCTCTCTCCTTGTTTTTAGTCTCACTTTCACTCTCTTTCCCACCTCTCTCTCTCCAACCCTCGCTCTTGGTATTCCTCTCCCACCCTATCACACTCTCAAACAATCCATCTCTATCCCTTTCTATCTTTACCTATTGCAACTAACCCCCACTCTCTTTCTCCCTATATCCCCCTCTCTCCCCCACTCTCCCCGCATTGCTCTATTTTCATCTAACTAACCCCCCTTCCCTGTTTTTCCTCCCTTCCTCTCACTCTCTCACTCTCTACCCCTCCTCTATGTATCATTTCCCCTCACTCTCTCTTTATTCCGCTATCCCCCTATCACACTCTCTTTCTTCCTCTCTCTGTATCCTCCCTCCCTACATTGCAAGGAAAGAAATGGTATTTACCTAGACATGTCAAGAGCTAGACCTAAACCTAGACATAGAAAGACCTAGACATGGAAATACCTAAAGCATGCCCTATACCTATACGATGAGCATGATGTAGACAATGACATAGAGATAGACCTATATGATGACCATGATGTAGACCATGTCATAGACCTAGACCATGACCTAGAGCATGAACTAGACCACAGCATAGAGCTAGAGATAGATTTAGACGATGACCTAGAACTTGACATAGACCATGACCTAGACCATGACATAGAGCTATATCTAGAGTTAGATTATGACCTAGGCCTTAACATAGACCATGAAATAGACTCCCCATACTCTCACTCTCTCACTCTCTACCCCCACTCTCCCTATCCCACACTCTCTTTTTTTTCCCATGTCACCCTCTCACACTCTGTTTCTTCCTCTCTCTGCATCCATCCTCCCTACATCGCAAGGAAATAAATTAAATTGACCTAGACATGTAAAGAACTAGAACTAAACCTATACATATCAACACCTAGACATGGAAAGACCTGGAGCATGACCTATACGATCACCATTATGTATATCATGACATAGACCTATACCATGACCTAGACCACAACATAGAGATAGAGATAGATTCATACAATGACGCAGATCTTAACGTAGACCATGACCTAGACCATGACATATATCTATATCTAGATATATACATTGACCTAGAGATTGATGTAGACCATGACATAGACCCCTCTAGCTCCATATAATCCTAGGAATAACTTATACTCAATCATCAACCCTCTCTACACTCGAGCCCTTAGTGCATTATGCATATACCTTGTGTACAACCCTTGCACCCACATCACCCACATCTTGGTGCTCTAACCATTTCTCTATCCTTGAAAACACTTTGAATCCTAACCCCTTAGGCCTTAGTTGTCCCTGTACCCCTATACATATTTATTCATAAATATGTTTGGTGTATATTAAATTTTATATCTGTTTCATTAAGAGCACGCATGTACTCCTATGACTTGAATGAGTTGTAGTTGTTGGTCATTTATGCTCAGTAGGAGTGCACACGTGTTCCTAGAATGTGCACACACTTTAGTGTGCACACGTTCCTCCTAGTAATTTTTTGGTGCCAAGCACACCCCACTTCATCTATCTCATGGCTGACAAAAATCAATGACCGCTTTAGACAAAAAAAACCCAAGGAGACAAGTTTTACTTATTTTAGTGTTCATGTTAGATTCATAGAGACTTTTGTGCTATTGTTAGACCATTGTAGGAAAATTTGGAAGACAACTTTGTCAAGTACAATTGGAATTTTGGTTTGTATCTACTTGTGTCTTCTTGGAATTGGAAGACAAATTTGACCCAATGAAATAGGAATTGTTGTTTGTATCTTATTGTGTCTTCTTGTAATTGGAAGAAAAATTTGTCCAAGTGAATGAATTGGAATTGTTGTTTGTATCTTCTTGTCTCTACTTGGAATTGGAAGACAAATTTTTCCAAGTGCAATTGGAATTGTTGTTTGTATATTCTTGTGTATTCTTCGAATTGGAATAAAAATTTGTCTCAGTGCAATTGTAATTGGAATTGGAATTATTAGATGTTTCTTTTTTTGTAACACAAAAAAAAAAATCTCCACGTTGTTGTGCCTTATTACATAATAAAAAGACAAATTTTTGGTGGGTGTTTCGAAGAAAACTTTTATCTTTTAACATGGGGAACCATCAGATTCGATAAATGAAGTCTTTGAGAAAAAAAAACTGACAAAAAAGGTAGAAGAAGAAAGAGAAAAATAAAAGTTACGTATGTCAAAGTGTAGGCTTTCTGAAGAGGGAAATCCAATTTCTAGTAGAATACATGTCGCTATTGTTTCTCCTCCATCACTACAAGAAAAGTGAAAGATTTCATTAGCGAGAAATCCAAACAATATATCATCAAGTCAAATTTTTGTGGATGAAAAGATGATGGAGGATTTTCTTGGAGATGATTATACAATGGATGAAATTAGAGAAGAAAAGGGTGTACAACATTGTGGTGAAGAAGGTCATGTGGTGCAATCTCTTGTTGGACAGTCAAATTGACGCAGACCCCCAATTCTCAGAATCGAGGTCTACAAAGGATCGTTCTAAATCTTCCCTCTTGAGTCTGATTGACTCTTAGGTTCCTCCACAAGGAATCCTACACACACACAACAACAGTGTTTTTCCACAGGTCCTTATGAGTATGTCCCGTGTGAAACAACACAAAGCACCACTCAACTCCCCTGACCACAATAAAATGATCGTACCCTTTTTCCTTATAGGGACTTTTCCTTTTCTTTCCTTTTCGGGATTTCGGGTTTCACAATTTCACGAATCCTGTTGTCGAGGTTCTAGACCTTTCCACCTTCCGAAACCCGAAATGTCGATTTTCCTGAAATGCTTGGTTGCGTCCTCCTACACAGCTGTATCACATTTCATGACTTCAAGACTGACTTCTATCATAACGTTTTCCCTTTTTGGGGTTTCGGACTTCGCAGTTTCGCAAGTCCTGATGTAAAGCTTTCGGTTCTCTAACCGCCACAAACCCCGAACTCCGAAACAATATCTCTAACGGGATCAATGGCTACAAGTCTCCCTTCGATCCGACGGCCCATGTGATTTCAGACTTTTGGGTATCGGGAGTCCAAGACTCTCGATCCTAGAACACTGTCCTCTCGGGTTCCTGAACCCTGAAACACCGAATTGCCAAAATGCCACTTCACACTATTTCACGTTTCGCAATTTCAAGGGTTCTCATGTGAAGTGCTCGTGTTCTTTTCAACGGGAATGTCGGAATCTCGATTCCCAAAATGTTGAAATACCACTTCACAATATCCATGATCTCACAACTTCAAAATTCTAAGTGCAAGGGCCCAAGCTCCTTGTCCTCAAGACTTTCGGTATTTCGAATCCCGATTTTCCGAAATCCCGAAATTCACATCAAGTTCTATCACGAATTGCAACTTCGGGTCTTTCACTCCACTGTGTCCTGATCTCTTACCCTTAGGACCTCCGAAATGCCGAACTCTGAAATTCTGAAACACCAAAATTTCTTATTTTTGCCTTCACACGCAACAATCCACTTCACGCTTCGGGAGTTCGAGTGACCAAGGGTTTCGTCCACACTTCGGACTTACAACTCCCGAAATGCCGAAATGATCTCGACGGTCTAACGGTCACAATCAAAGGTCCATTTTAATCCTTCCTCTCAAAGGATGAATTCCTCTAATCGCTTAACTTCCCTGCAACTCTCCTAGATCCTACGGTCCTCGCAATTTCATGGATTCTCCACAGATAATTTCGATCGTCCAATTGTTCCCTCAAGAACCTCTGTGAAATGAACTAATGCCCCCTCGTCGTGACCTTCCTTCTGCAAAGAAACTTCACTTTTCGTCCCTTTGAATACTTCAAAGGCACTACCCCTTATGAGCTTCTTTGATAAATTCAATTCTCGAAAAAGGGCCTCTTCTCGCACTCCTTGCGGCATACCTTCAAATACTACTGCGTATTTGAGCTCTCAACTCTGTGCACCTTCTGCAATTGTAGTCTCTTTCTCTTTTCCACCTTAGTTAACAATATTCTAAGGATTCAACTAGCATGTGCACACCTTGCACGGATCCTGTGCTTCACTTGCACTTCTGTTTAAATGAGAACAACGATATCCCTCCTAAGATTTCAGAGATGAACTCTGAACCTTCATCAACGCACACCTTGCGGACGTTTCACTGCACTCCTTGTAGGAAATTCTCTCACTCAGGAAGAGAAACAATTGAAACTCATTCTCTCTCTCTTAAAATTCAAGCATTCAACATGAAATCATGCATTCATAGTACTAAATAAAATGCATAACAGATAGCATAAAACAATTGTAAGAAAACCATTCAACATGTATAAACAGAAAACATCATAACACCATGAATCTGAATTAAATCTTCATATATTAATTCAAATCTCCTGTACATGAGTTCTTCTTCTCAACTCTCTACTACAACTCTCCTCTTCTCTATGCTAATGTTCTAATAATCCAATGATACAAAGATGAGGGTGTCTATATCCGTTTTCCCTCCTGCTCCTAAAACTGTCTAATCTAGAATTTAAATCTACCTACTTTCATTAACTATGCATAAATGCCTCTACCTCCTACAGATGAGAGTGAATCGCTCATGATCTGTTTACAATACGCAAGTACACTTCCCTTTAACCATTACATTAATGCTTCAAAAACATTTTCAAAACATGTAAAATGTATGTTGCACTTTCCAGCTATCTTCTGCCTTCATGCTTGCTTGGCTGGCTGCTTGCGATGCTGCTGCATCACAAATGTTCCAAAAAATAGACAATCCCATGTCCACTCTCCTCCCACAATTGATCCATCAGTGATAGAAGGCGAAAGAACTGTAACATTGTTAACTCCACAACGGGGAGGTCAAGAGTGCCATAATATGGGTTTATCGTCCCTACATATATTGAGCATTGTGTGGCGAAGAACTCCTAAACGCATTCAGGTCAATGAAATTGGTCTAGCATCACTTGAAGGTAAGTTACCTAATCGTACTATTATTTATCACTCTTATAAAATCATTCAAGAATATTTTGAACCAAAATCTGATGTTGCTAAATGTCAATTATTTTTATCTTTGTTAAAATCTAGAAGTTTGACTATTGTTAGGAAAATTTTAGACATTAAAATATTTAAAAGTGTAGAAACAAGTCATGATATTGTTAGAAACCTTGTAGATTATTTTCAAAGAATTGGTAAGAAGTCTCGTTCTAAATTCCACAATGCAACATGGAGTCTCTTGTCCTATTCTGATCACAAGAAAACATTGGTTGATGCAACAAACCTCTCACCTCTTGAAATGAAATGTCAAAACCTTTAGAAAGTATTCTCATTGATGAGATAGCCTTGACACAGGTGCCCCAACATATTTGTGGGCCTTCACTGGAAGGCTACCTCGTTCTAACATGAATTTAATTGGAGTAGTTAAGGGACTAGTTCAGGATTTATGGCATGAGAACACAAGGCCTTCTTCCAACCAAAAATATGTACTAAAATTGAGAAGGAGATCTAGGGACCATGAACCCCATATTAAACACTCTTGAAATCACATAGACATAATTGTATGAGATATTCAAAACAATACATAGTGCACTTAACTTAGGCCAAAGATATTTCCATAAATGCGATTCTTTGTATGTTCGAATAAACACAATTCGTAACATGTGTTGTTTTAGATATCACATTGACTATAGTTATTATTAGGAAACATACACACACACAAACACATATAGATATATTTTTTTGCATAACATCCTTTTATGGGAATGCCCAGTTATATTGTCGCGATCGTCATCTAGAGAATTGTTTCACAACATCTTGTGTACACAGTTAGATGGTTTTACATTTTATCAAAAAACATGCTTAGATGGGGCATGCTCTAGGTGCGGTGGAATGACATTAATGAGAAAGTGCATCCATGTAAGCGATGTGTATGAATTGGGGAGGAAAGAGGTTTCCTTGAAAATATTTAAATATATGACATATCATATTGATGGAGGACATGAAAGAAAAAATATACAATTTGTTACTTCTAAAGTATGAGTTTGTTATTCCATGAAGGACTTTGTCGAAAATACACGACATTATGTTCAACATCCATGTCACTTGATGGAAGGACGAGCATTTTAGAATATGCAAAGATACAGTTCTTGTTGGTATTGTGTTATCGATGGTTTATTTTGATGAGAACGACACCCTTCAACCACAAAATCAGATTCAAATCCAATATTATCACTCAGAGTAGGTTAGGATAATGGTACATATCACATACATGCATGGACCAAATAGTAATGAACAAAACATAGTTATATTGCAAGAGTATCACTTCTACATAAGCAATGATTGGTGCCATAACTTAGCCTACATACAACATTATTTCCAGTTGGTCTACAATCACCTGGAGAAGAACATATAGATGGATCAACATTGGATTTGGTCAGATGGTTGTGCATGGAAGTTAAAAAATGCTCATGTATTTCAATGGTTGTGTATGTTGCACAAAAAAATAAAGGTACCACACATTTGTAACTATTTTGAGTCTGGGAACGGGAAAGGGAGCATGATGGAGTAGGTGCATGCATAAAAGGAGAATTACAAAGGAAATAAATGAATTTCACTACTACTTCCCTCATTCGAGATTCAAAATCCATTGTTGAACATTATTCTTTAGTAATGGGAGAGGGAACAGGAACCCGTGAAGACCAATCACACAAGAAAGGACATGTACATAGATATTTTTTGGAGGTGGTCAATGTAGATCGAACACAGTTGTATGAATTCAAAAAAATAAAGGGCACTCGTGGATTTGATTCAGTTAGAACATCAAACAATGTGATAGTTGAAATATGGATGAGAAAATTCTCTTGCTTCTATGGTCCAAGTAGTAGTAATGAATGGGATGATTGTGAATCGATATATGGGGTTGATATATGGGATCATGTATCACTCCCCACTGGTCAACACATAACTATGGGATTATCCCAATTGGAGGAGTACCAATCAAGTATTTCAATAGATTATGATCATGTGTCAGATCTTGTACTATGAGGCTCATTGAATGCAATGGTTAAATTTTCAATAACTAGAATTAATGTTTTATGCATGGAACATATATTCAATGGTTTCCCCAAGAGATAATGAATTGGGCATTGATTATGAGCTAGCATGATGCTTAGAAGGAAAGCATACCCTCATGCAATCAATAACAGACTCCGAAGGCATTGAATTTCCAATTGCATTGATGGTTATTATCGGAGAATATATGACACAGGATGAAAGAACAAAAAATAAAGGTGGTTATGTATTTCAAGATTATAAACCAGGTCAACTCATATACCACATTACAAACTTGGTTATTGGCACAAACCTCCAACTACAAACTGTTCCAAGAAAGAACACATCAAAGGTACGATACTTCTTGCCTTACTCTAAACACGAGAAGTTAATGGGAAAATTCAGTATTAGAAGTGATCCCGATGGTCTACTTGAATGACCATCTAGGTATGTAAAATGAATAATTTTGGCTTCATTTTGACTGTTGTTAAAATACACCTTTCCTTAAAATATACCCATGCCATGCCTTTATTTTCCATGCCTTGCCTTTCCTTTCCATTCATGCCTTTCCTTGCCATTCATGCATTGCCTTGCCATTCATGCCTTTCCCTTCCATGCCATGCCTTGCATTTCCTTGCCATTCCTTCCCATACCTCTTCTTGCCTTTCTATGCCTTTCCATGCCTTTACTTACCTTTCCATGCCATTCCTTTCCATTCCATGCCTTTCCATGCCTTCAGTTTCCTTGCCTTTCCTTCAGTTTCCTTGCCTTGCCTTTCCATTCATGTCTTTCCTTTCCATTCATGCCTTGCCTTTCCATGCCTTGCCTTACCATAACATACCAAGACAATCCATACCATACCATACAATATCATGCCATTTACATTGCCAATGCATACCATACCATACCATAACATACCATTTCTAATGCATACCATACAAGGCAATGGAAAGGAAATGCATACCATACTATACCATACCATGAAAGGAAAGGCAATACATACCATACCATACCATAGCATGCAAGGAAAGTAAAGGCCATGGAAAGGCAAGGCAATGCATACCATACCATACCATATAATGCAAGGAAATGGGATGGAAATGAATAACATACCATACTATACCATAACATGCAAGGCAAGGAAAGGAAATGGAATACCATAATATACCATACCATGCAATGGCAAGGAAATGCATACCATACCATACTATGCAAAGAAAGGAAATTCCATTCAAGGAAATGGAAAGGAAATGCATACCATACCATATGATACCATACCAATGCCAATGCATACCATACAACGCAATGGCAAGACAATTCATACCATACCATACCATACCATGCAAGGAAATGGCAAGGAAATGCATACCATACCATACCATACAATGCATACCATACCATACCATGCAAAGAAAGGAAAGTCATGCAAGGTAAGGAAAGGCAATGCAAGGCATGGCAAGGCATGGAAAGGCATGTCAAGGCAAGGAAATGCATACCATACCATACAAGGCAATGTTACAAGGAAAATCACTCTATGGAATCGAGTAAACCACAATAGACAAAAATGACTGCAGAAATCAACTCTAATCTCAAGTATGCTATATAAACAAACATGCTAACAAGACAAGAAGTCCACCATTGAGAACTTGACTCAAATCTATACACCTGGAACTTGTCCTCAACAACCAAGATATGCAAGCATATGGTGATAATATATAAAGTTAGCACATATAATAGCATATTCCATCAATATAAATAGCAAATACTCCCATGGAATAACAATTAAAATATTTGCAAGACATTAATTGGACGAGAAAAAAGTATTTATATTAAACTATAATCAATAGAAGTGTATGAATGACAAACTTTCATGTCAACATGTTTTGGAATCGAGAAACTAAGTCCCTTCCAGATGGGACTCCACCACTTCAATCCTTCACCAAAGGCAATATCATATAAGAGAGACAATGAGATTCTCCATGAAATAGGGAAGAGCTTGGGGGTTGAACAATGTTTTCAGACTTAAAAGGACAAAGGGATGCAGACTCAATATGAAGTGAATAATTTCTCGAGAGTAACTTTTCTCTCAAAGTTGAATTCTTCTCCCCTCTTCCATAACTTGGATATCGCCCATTTATAGCATTCAAATGGAATTTAAGGGTTGATTCAGAATGTTTCCAGTATATGGAAGGTCAAGGATCATGGAGCTCATGACGTGACATGGAAACCCAACACCTTTTTTTAATTTTGGGCACAAAACCTGATGTACACGGGTTGTAATGGTGAAAACTATGTATATGCATGTTGTATAGTTGTTAGGGCGCATATATGTGGAAAAATACAATTTTTATCTTTGGGAATTTCAAAAAGGGACTTCAAGTCTGCATCGGGAAATGGAAAAAGCCTTCTGAGAAAGTTGCATCGGGTGAGGAAAATCTTTCTATAAGAGATGACCCCTAATGTGTGAGGTCGAACGAGTATCTTTGATGGATGAAATACATTATAATTCCCAGAAGTGGAGTAATGGATACCCAACCGAGCCTCCAACACTTCAATCCTCCACCAAAGGTAAGCTCATATGAGAGAGACAATGAGATTATCCATCAAATAGGGAAGATATTGGGGGTTGAACAATGTGTTCAGACTTAAAAGGACAAAGGGATGCAGACTCAATATGAAGTGAATAATTTCTCCAGAGTAACTTTTATCTCAAAGTTGAATTTTTCTCCCCTCTTCAACAGCTTGGATATGGCCCATTTATAGCCTTCAAACGGAACTGAAGGGCTGAGAAGGAACGTTTTCAATATATGGAAGGTCAAGGACCATGGATCTCATGACGTGACATGGAAACCTGACACCATTTTTTAATTTTGGGCACGAAACCTGATGTACACAGGATGTAATGGTGAAACCTACGTATACGTATGATGTATAGTTGGTAGGTCACGTATATGTGGAAAAATACAATTTTTAGCTCTGGGAATCACAAAAAGGGACTTCAAGTCTTCATAGTGAAATGGAAAAGACCTTCTGAGCAAGTTGCATGGGGTGAGGAAAATATTTCTATAATAGGAAATGCATACCATACCATACCATACCATGCAAGGAAATGCATAACATACCATACAGTTCCATACCATACCATGCAAGGCATGGGAAGGCATATAATATCATACCATACAATATCATATCATACCATGCAATGCAAGACAAGTCCATGCAAGGAAAGACAAGGAAATGCAAGACATGGTAAGGCATGACAAGACAAGGCATACCATACCATAACATACCATACCATACCATGCAAGGAAATGGAAAGGAAAGTCATACCATACTATACCATACAAGGCAATGGAAAGGCAAGGCATACCAAACCATACAAGGAAATGGCAAGGAAATGCATACCATACCATACCATACCATACCATACCATGGCAACGCAAGACATACCATACAATACCATACCATACCATGCAACACAAGGCATACCATGTCATGCAAGGAAAGGCAAGACATAACCATACCATACCATACCATACCATGGCAAGGTAAGGCAATGAAAGACAAGTCATAGCATAGCATAGCATACCATGCCAAGTAAAGGCATACCATACCATACCATGCGAAGAAAATACAAGGCATGGCATGGAAAGGCAAGGTATGACAAGTCCTGCATGGCATGGCATGGTAAGGCAATACAATGCATGGCATGACATGGCATGGTAAGGAAATGCATGGAAAGGCAAGGAAATTCATGTCATGGCATTACAAGTAATGGCAAGGAAAGGCATGGCATGGAAAGGAAATGCAAGGGATTGATATGTTTAGTATTGTAGGCATGACATGGCATGGCATGTCATGGCTTGGCCATGGCATGGAAATGACATGGAAATGGAAAGGCATGGAAAGGACATGGAAATTATGTATTCAATATTCTAGGGATGTTATGTGTCATGGAAATTATGTCTTAAGTATTCTAGGGCTTGGTGTATTGAATATTCTAGGGATTTTATGTGCCATATTGGGAAGCTACATGACAATGGAATGACAATATCATGGAATGGCATGGCTTGGCAAGCATAGAAATTATGTCTTGAATATTCTAAGGCTTGATGTCTTGAATATTCTAGGGATGTTATATGTCATCTTGCATTTCAAAAAGAATTGTGTTGGCGACGGAAGTCACTCCTAGATTGCTAGCAGGAGCAGAGCCCGATGCCCATCAGTTTTATGTCACGATTGTTCATATATGGGTGATCAAATGGAAGGAAACTCGAAACAGTAGTGTTCCAACTCTGAAAATAGGCCAGGTATGCATAAGCAAGTGAGGTATTGCGTAAATTTCAGACAGTAAGTTGTAGCAAAGGGTGAACAGGCGGAAGACTTATGGAGAAGAGTGCGAAGGTCTATTATAAACAGCAGGTTCCTAACAGTCTATAGAAGAAGGCATCCAAACACAAGATCTTCCTGCATTTAAATATAGAGAACCAGAGAATACAATAATGCCACAATAAATCATTTATCATAACAGAAATGCAACAATTCACGCGACTCAGTCGATCACGAACTCCCTGGTATGAGAGGAAAACATAGACGGGAAAAGGAGAACTGTCTGTCATAAAACAAGAAATCTCATCTACAGATACATAAGTTGGAAACTGAAATAGCTACTAAACATTACAATAGGGAGCTCTGCTCAACCATCGATCCTTTACAAAAATGGAGAAAATGCCTACATATACTCAAAAACCACCACAACAGCAAAAACAAGACGCTGCATTAAAAAATTGCGTCTGCATGGCTTCTGACAGTCTGCCCATGCAAACTCAAGACGATCGTGTGCCCATGACAGATGCCATATTAATTGTGCATGGCTCCAGCAAGCGGAGTAGCTGAGCCATTTAAATGCCGAGCTAGTGTGTGTAGACCTCCTCCGGCTGGTCGCGAAATCGGGCCTGGCCTCTTTGGAAGAATCAGTACACAGGACCCTCCTGTACAGATTGTTGGTCAGACCCTCCATGCCTTGCAATTAATGATTGAGGCAAGGCCTCAACCACCCTCTCTTTTCTTCATTCATTGCTGAGTCGAAGCGACTCTTTGGATCCCCGAGTGGAATCCCTGATGAAAACCCGACCCAGTCCACAGGTCTCTTCTTCTTTCCTCATGGTCTCCTATACTTCACCATGACTTTTCCCCGACTCTGTATCGGGTTTCGGGGTTTCACGTTCCCCGTTGTCAAGATTTCTTGACCCTTTGAACTCCCGATCACCAATTCTCCGATGAGCGCTCTTTTTTCCTTAGCCCCTCCTGGCTAGGCTCAGGTCCATACGACCATCCCTCATAAGACCGCAGCCCTATACCTCCGTCGGAGTTTCAGCACTTTCGATGTCACAATACGCATGTCTCCATGACTCGTGATTCCCCGAGTCGCGACCCACCTTTTTCCACTCTGGCCCTCCTGGCTTAGCCCTGGCCAACGTGACTGTCACCCATGACTATGAACTTACCCCGTTGGTGTTTTGAACTTTTCGATGCCAAAAAGCATAAGGCCACGGGACTCGTGATATGCCGAATCCTGATTTCACTTGCCACCTGTCCTTTTCTTGCGTGACCTCTTTTGTGGTCCACCTTTGTCACGATCGGGAAATCACGTATCGCGATTCTACAATGCGTAAAACTCTCGCTCCCGGGATCTCCCATATCCCGATGGATTCAACTCCGATGGACGCTTCCCTGTCGGGACCCTCCCCGATAACACTGATCTCCTGCGACGCGTCCTTTCCAGATGGACGGTCCCTATTGACTCTCAGGGATTCAGGACTTTCACTGTCTTGTTTCTATTTCTTCTCCCGAGACAAGAAATATCATTAACATTAGGCTCCATGGGGGATAGAGTCGTCCCTGCGATGCTCTAAGAACTCATTTCGCAACTTCAGTGCCTTGTTGTTGGGCTATGGAGTCATGCTGAAAACATCCCGCTGCTGAAAATACAGGCCGAAAAATAAAAGTAACAAAATAAAGCTACATGCT
>SNQJ01S0198461.1:1809-17176 GCA_010110895.2 Picea sitchensis
AAAAAAAAAAACAAATGTCAAGCCCCTGTGCATGCCCATTCAATAGAAAAATACAGTGATGATCGGGTGCCCATTGTAGCTGAGAAAAACCTGGAGCAACTGCTCGTATGAGGAGCAAGGAACAAGGAGCAAGGATCAAAGGATCGTTCACTTCCTAGGGAAGTTTCAAAGAGAAAACTCCTTTCGATAGAGGCAGAGGAGAAAAACCCCATCTGACAGAGGTAGAGCAGTGGATATATTCCATGGAGATGCCACCAGAATCGGTAATGTCTCTCCTCTTGCTACTAAAAATGTCTCTCCGAAATTGGTAATTCTTTGTGAAATGTAATTAAAACCCTAGTTTTAACATTAACATCATTGTCCTAAAACAATCCCTAAAGCCCTTGCTAAATGTTTTCATATATCCTATTCCATTAAAGCAAATCCACTTATTCATTTTATTCCCTAGTATTCATAATGGTAAAATCCAAGGGAAAGAAATGACTTGATAAATTTTATCACCTTGCAAAAGAGCAGTGTTACCGGTCTAGAGAATCTTTCAAAATAGTCCAATTAGATACAAAGTTTAGTTTTTTCTCTTCGACCATGTCCCTTCTATATCTCTGTGTGGCCCCTGGTGGATGGATGTAAGTGGAGGTGAAGAATATGCTGGTGGGGAGTCTGATAATGGGTGTTGATTTGGTGCCCATTCACCCCATTAGAGGGGCCTTCTCTCTACAGGAGGACATAACTACCCCAAAGTGCAAGGATTCCATCCATAAATTAATGAAAGAAAATGGATGTAATATTTTAGATGTTGCATTGCACGATGGGTCTCCTAATGTGGGAGGTGCTTGGTCTATGGAAGCCACTACTTAGGCTTCCCTGGTTGTAGATTATTTAAAGCTAGTTGTTGAATTCTTGGCACCCAAGGGAACTTTTGTCTCCAAGGTATTTTGATCACAAGATTACAATGCAATACTTTCTTTCTTCAAATAGTTGTTTGAAAAAGTAGAAGTGATAAAGCCAATTTCTAGTCGATCGACATCCACGGAAATATATGTTTTTGGTTTGAGGTATAAATCACCTGCTAATATTGATCCACGCCTTCTCGATGTTAAACATATTTTCCACCAAAGGTTGTGTATGTTCTCAAAGGAACTAAACAAAAGAGAAACCGTGGAGGATATGAAGGACTTGCAACAATACAAAAGATCGATCTTGCTTCATATTTTGTTTGGTTATATAAGCCTTTAGAAGCCCTTGGCTCTATTACTTCAATTTCATTTGATGGTCCAACATGTTCTTCCTTAAGGGATCATTCTGTTAAAATTGACGAGATACTTATACCACCTAGCCTAGATAAATTCTAAATAATTCTTCCCTATTAGATTATTTAATTTTGGTGGGCTTGATAAGATCTTGATAACACATATTGAATGACATAAATAAGAGTAGGGACTTCATTTATTTCCTTCACTCGTCTTATATTCACACCCATTATTCAATATGGACATTTAAATCTATGCACAAGGGAAATAATGTGACGCAACATACACATGTTTGACACAAAATTGATGCAAAAATAATTCTCCAAGGTGTTTTTCCAATAATAATTGATGTAATATGACTCTAACTTGACGCATTTCATATTTTGTCTCTAATATGACACCTTATAAATTTCACTTTGAAAAATATGATGTGGACAAGGGATACATAGATGAAAAAATGATGCAAATCATGACCTCCCCTCAGGCGTCACATTTTGTGTCATTCAAACTTTTTTTAAATTTAAAAAAATGCACTGAACAACAAAAATAAGGACAACACCAGAGCATGGTCTTGTAGTAGTGTAATTGGAATTTCTTCACATTCATGTTAAATACATTTGCATCTATGGAGGTAAACTCAGTGTAAATGCAATGTCACTAACTTGCTCAACAATTTCTAATGGTCCATTTCTCAATGGCTTCAACTTCTTGGTTACCCCTTGCATCTGCTCTTTATTGAAATAGAGCCAACATTGCCACCAACACAAAATTTATGATCAATACTATGTTGGTCATGTCAAATTTTGTACTTCCTTTTACTATTCTCAAGTCGTTCCTTCACTTTCAAATGTATCTACCTAATGATGTTGATGAATATACTTTCTCTATTTTCCTCCTCTGCATTTTCCATTCACACTCCTTCTATTTCCCAAACACAACATCAAATTTGAAGGTGGAAAATAACCATAACATGACTCAAAAGGGAATTTTCCAATGGAATATTGCACTTCCCTATTATAAGAGTGTTGTAGCCTCCCAACCGTTGTACCAAAGTCTATTCATTATTTTTGTCTTCCCATAAAATAATGGATGTCAAATGCATTTGAATGTTATAGCTTAGTATCCATTATTTGACATAGGGTTGTCCAAAACTTACCCAGAAAACTTGCATCTTGATTAGACATAATAGAAGAAAGCAATCTAAAATGTGCCCACAAATTTGAGAAAAATAATTCAACTACTTCATGACTCTTGATTGCCTTTTTTCAAGCCATCAACACAAACATCTTGTGAATCAGTCCATAACTACAAACATGTAATCACAACCGCACCTAGTCATTGGAAAACCTCCAATGAAATCTACAGAGACACTCTCTCATGGTCTACTAGGAATTGATAATGGTATATACATCACATTTTCCTATTATTTAGTTTAGTGGTGCTACAAAGAACACACACTCAAATGTATTTGGAAACTCATTCTTGCCTCTTAAGCCAATACACATGCCTATGCAAATTTCTCATTATCTTACCAATCCTAGAATATCTAGAAATTATTGAAGTATGAGCTTCTCTTATCAACTAACTATCCCTTATTATGGAATACACAACTTGTCTAACTTGTAAAGTAGCCTATCTTCGAGATAGTATTCATTTTCTTCTGAATCAACTAATGTTTTCTCTTTCAACTGTCAAAAGGAATCTCCATAATCAACATTATTCATATATTCTTGTCCCAGAAATTCATGAGTGAAAGGTTCAAGCTGCAATAGGGTTCCCATAGTTGCAATCTTCTACATGTGTAGTCTTGAAAGCATGATTACAACCTTGTTTGTAATGCCCTTTTTATATTTGATTACTAGGTGGAATTGTTGCAAAAACCACATCCTTTTATACTATCTCACCCGTTGCAACTTAGTTTGACTCTAGAATATTTTAAGGATGTGCAATCAAATTGAGTTTGTTTCAACTTTATGGTAGGAATGTGGAATTTCCAATGAGTTAAAATATGTATAAATATCTTCAACATTGGACACAATCATCTTTGAGAGCATGGTGGAGTTTCCATGTCAATAATATACTATTTTTTGATCTTGGAGCATGATAAATTGGAATTTCTCCAACCATTCTGAATTAACTCATCGTAAATTGGGTCACCAAACCTAAAAATAATAAAAAACTGTGAGTTTGATAATTGTGTCAAATAGGTGCATCTTTGAGGGTATGTCATGAAAGTTTACAAGGACACATTGTCATACAAGCACAAAAATAGTACCCCTTACTAATACAACAATGGGAATCATGCCTCGGGATGAATATAGGACTTCTAATTTGGACCCCTATGTATGTACATGTAGTGGAGATCTTATGAATAATATTTCTATTCCCTAACCAAAACGAGGGGAAGGTTTTTGCTTAAACACTATAAATTGTTTTTCTTGTTAATGGAGAAGCCGTCATTCCTTGAAAAATTTGTTGGAGATCTTTTATATGTTCATGGAATTATCTATAAAATGTTTTCTTTGTTGTTATGATGCATTTGAATGTTGCAAGGTTTGATTCTCTATTTTTTTATTTTCCTTCCTCAATGTTGCAAGGTTTGATTTAAAATTAGACAATGAGAATAACTTAAAAAATTAGGAAATATTTTCCCTGAGTATGTTGTGGCCTCTTGGGATGAGTTGGACCAACTCTATGTTGTGGCCTCTTGTATTCTACCTTTTGGGATGATTTGGAACAACTCTATGTTGTGGCCTCTTGTTGGATCCCTAGAACACTCTACATCGAACATAGTGTGTTGACAAGTTGGGAAGGGATCTATAAATTTAATTTGGGAGATCTTCCTAGTATACCAATTGGGATATTAAACCATGGGGGATATCTTCAAATATATCCCTTGTATAATACACATAGATATGTGGGATATCACCTACCATGAACAAATGTATGGAGACCAATTCTTAAGTCATCATAGAGAAAAACGCAAAAATTCGTTTGCTATATTTGAAATTCCCTCATCACTTCCCATCTACAATCCACCACAAAAAAAGATGAAGTGGTAGTGTGCTACCATCATTTTTTGTTGCCTTTTATTCTAAAGAAGATACCAAATCTACAACATCTTTTGCTTTCACAAAAATGACCTTAGTGGACATGGTATTTATCGGTGCCAATACTTATGGAGGTGGGATTTATGCCTCATCCTGTTGATGCTCACAACAAATTGCAGCCTTTGAGCATTTTCCTTTTCTCTCCATGCCACCAAATCCAAAGCCTTCATGCTTGGCCCTAGGTTTAACTATAAAGGGGTTTACAATCCCTTGGCTTCTATTGCCTAGTTCTTGGCTATAGTAGCCCATTTGTCTCATTNCATCACTTCCCATCTACAATCCACCACAAAAAAAGATGAAGTGGTAGTGTGCTACCATCATTTTTTGTTGCCTTTTATTCTAAAGAAGATACCAAATCTACAACATCTTTTGCTTTCACAAAAATGACCTTAGTGGACATGGTATTTATCGGTGCCAATACTTATGGAGGTGGGATTTATGCCTCATCCTGTTGATGCTCACAACAAATTGCAGCCTTTGAGCATTTTCCTTTTCTCTCCATGCCACCAAATCCAAAGCCTTCATGCTTGGCCCTAGGTTTAACTATAAAGGGGTTTACAATCCCTTGGCTTCTATTGCCTAGTTCTTGGCTATAGTAGCCCATTTGTCTCATTATTTTGGAGCCTATGCCTTTGGGATGCTTTTAAAAATTACCAAAGGACTCTTTCAAAGGAGTTCGACTAATATCATTGAGGTTGGTTCAAAGGTGCCAAACTAGTCATCAAACTGTGCATCCTCATAGTGACAGATGAACCAACACCAAAGGAATCCAAAGCAAGGTGCATCGTACCTGTCAAAGTAAATATCAACCTTAGTTTAAAAGCCAAAGACCTATTTTATCCTAACATCATCCTCATATCTACCTCTTTGTCTCTTGATCAACATCAAGATGCTTGGTTTCCTATCATTTTACTCTCACTTTGTATCACCACACCTAAGATACTGCTATATATATCTTTTGGTGTTGGTTAGACCTAGTCATTATCTTAGATCTTTATCTATGATGAACTTTTTCTTTAGACTGCTTTATCTTTCTTTCATCATTACCTAAGAGTTGCCTTCACACTCCCACATTGTACTCACACTGGATGTATCTTTTAGTCCCACTGACCTACTTTTAGTCCCATTGATCTTGTTCCAACCTGCCATGATAGTGGTGAGATATTTTTGGTGTTTTTCTAGAGATTCCTTTAAGAAAGGAAACAATTTCCAAGTATATCCTCAAGGACCTCTTCCATGTATGCTATCCCCTTGTTGAACTTATGCATTTTCTCCTTCAAGTATCAATTCTCCTCTTAGATATGAAAATTAATTTGGTCCTTATGTCTTCCAACCTTTCTCTTTTCAATGCCTTACCCATGTTGGGTCTACCTTCTCCTCAAAGTGTTGGCAACTTCTTCAATGTCATTGATTCAACCACTCTCAAACCATTAGGATCCATAAATGGTATGCCTATGGAAACTCATATGTGTTACCAAGACAGATATTCATTACAAACTAAGAAATGTGAAAGTATTTGCAATTAATATTGACCTGAGATCAAGCTTCTCCAATGTGAATTCATTACCATAAAGAAATGGCTTTGTGCAAATCTGGTTTCACATCTCTAAAGCATCCTCAAACATATAATCTAAATCTAGAGAAAATATCTCTATGAGAAATAATGAGAAATTAAAATCATGAGCAACGACATAAAATAAGATGACATCAATCTCAAAAGGCCTTACATTCTAATTAAACCATGCTTGTTGAATGAAGTTCACATTTCATGACTTTCAAGTACACAATCACCATCTCTTCCAAAATACTTAGATCACTAACTTATCTTCTCATTTTATTGAGTGTAGGTACGACCAAATAGGTACCTGTCAGATCTATCTTTCTCTACTGAGGATCAAGATATACTAGGAGAGGTTGAAAGTGAGACGTATTGTACTAGATATAACAGTTCTAGATCAACTAGAGTTGAAAAGGTAAGAAGAAGATTTCATAGTCGCATGAAATTTTTTATTGTCGAAGGAGGGTCATGTGATTACGATGATGAGAGAATAGGTGACATTGAGTTGCCCTTGAGGTATAAACATCTAGTGAAACCATGGGTACCTAAGGAGCTACCTCAATTGGACATAGATTTCTTCATCAATGGGATGATGTATCACATTACTCCTCCTTACATGGATTGGGGTTATTTTCCATGGATGCAATAAAGGTCAAATATGACACTATAACTGAATTGATGGAGTATGTCGGACCATGCTACAAATACAATCATTGGTTGATATTGGTTCAATATACATGAAGTATGCGAAGATACAAAGTTGCTGCAAATTATATACCACTAGTAGACAACAATAAAAAAAAGGGGAGACTATTTATATTGATGGAAGGCCAAAAGCTTCCAAAAACATTGTGGGCTTTATAAATAGTACATGACTAGGGACACCAACTAAGCAACCAAATTTCATATTTGAGGGGCATGAAGGAAATCATATATTCGTATGTGCAACAAAATCAATAGTTGCAGGTGAAGAGCTTTTGATCTATTACAATTTGAATAGAATAGATGGAGGGGATGCTACTATGGGGGTGAATATATTATATTCCATTTAACTCAACCTTTGATCAACCACTCTTATTATTTATTTATTTTCATTAATTATCTTATATACCATTTAACTAAAACATTTACATTAATTGTCTTTCTTCTTGTATTGTGTTAGAGTGGTCATGCTCAGATGCCTACACGGTCTGGAGGAAGCTACGAATAGGTAAACTTTGATGTAATCACATTTTTTTATTATTATATAATAGTTTTTAATATGATTACAATATCTAATTTTTTTTAATGTTACAATTAATGTCATAAATTGTATTGATTGATTTATTGTGCTAGGGTGACCATGGAAAGTCACTTGCAACTACATCCATGCAGGGTGAATGTGGAATGTCACTTGTAGCTACTTCATTCCAGGGTGACCGTGAAAATTCACCCACTGTGATGCATCGGGTAAATGTTAATAGTAACTAAATATGATTACAATAACTAAATTTATTTAATGCTAAAATTAATTTCCTTAATTTTATTGTTTGATGTTCGTAGTCCACACTTGATGTGGATGATAAGGTGATTGAGGAAGAAATATTTTATTCGACAAATCCAATGGAAACTATTAGGAAGGCCCTAAAAAGGGTAAACATAGAATTACTTGGTTTGAATAGTAGAAGACCCATGCCAGATGATATCAATGCAAGAATGAATGAGCTGAAATCTCAAATACATTCTTATGGGGTAAGTGGCATCTTTACATAATTTTATCAACTATGACATATATTCTCTTATGATTTTTACTTTTATTATATTTTTTATAGGATCTGATAAAGCCAAGTATTCCTTTTGTATGATTTTTTAAAACCTGTGAGTGGACAACCTACAGAGACTGTTATTGGTAGCAGTGATGCTCTAGTGTGACCACATCATTGAAATAACATACCAGTGAGGCTTTTTGACTCTCATGAGGTTTGCCTTGAATCAAATGGTGAGAATATTGTTTTTTATTAGCATGACATGCTCGAGCAGGGTCATACAGACACTGTGATTCCACATGATGTTGGAGATGAACCTAATGTTGATTGCGAGGAAAGTTATCCTGGAGCAGCACAGGTGAAAAGAATAGGATCACTAGATGTCACATTTATGGTGGATGATGGTTGTGTTCCAATAAAGATACAAAATATTGCAGGTATTTATTAATTAATTGATTGATTTTTATCATGTAATTGAAAAACACATATGTTGAAATTATTTTAAATTAATGATCATAACATTTTTGTAGGAAATAATGTATTCTATAGGAACTTGAATGAAAAGGAATTAGATATTTTTTGCCCCACCATTCACACAAGGTGGAATGGACAAGATATAAATTTGAAATATGAATTGATAAGCCATATGTTAAACTTGTTTGGAAATACCTTCAACAAAAAAGTGGTCACCCATTTAGTTGGTGAGAGTTTGAAATATACCAGGGCCCAATATAGGCAAAGATTGGAAGAAAACCTCAAGTATGAGTGCCCTCCCATGGTTTCAGAGAAAGAGTGGAAGGAGATGATAGAGGATGCAAAGGAGAATTTGCTAAAAAGACAAGGAAAATAACCACGACCTGGTAAAGCAAGGTATGAAAATATCATATTTTTAGTGAAATATGCTCAATTTTTTTATTTTTTATTTTGTTTTAAATAACAATTGTGACATATAACTTAGGTTTCCCAAACATCTCAAAAGAAACAAAGGATAGAATGTAAAAGAACAAACAACATAAACTGGGCCAGGGTGGTGTTGAGATCAATTCCCGCATCCGAAATTTCCCTCCCATTTTCTAATGTCCCAAATTCTTTTGTCCATTTCTTTTCCCTCTTCTATACTTACCAAAATTCCCCTTTTTTTTTCTCCCTTATATTGTCCCTTTATAATCACTATACTTAGTATCGTTTTAAAAAACGATGGGTTCGCGGGTTGGCATTGTTGGGCACAGGACAACTTGGAGGGAAAGGCACGACGTTGGAGGTGAATGCACATGCAGAAGATGACGGGTTCATGGGTTGGCATTGTTGGGTGCAGGACAAATTGGAGGGAAAGGCATGACATTGGAGGTGAATGCGCATGTAGAAGGATCAACATGTGTAAAACAAATGCGCATGCAAGACACACATGCAAGAAGACCTAGTCTGTATAGGGTTAGGGTTTTGGTAAGAGAATGTAATGGTTGGAAAGACAAAGATATGTATAAATAGGTATTTAGGAGGTCTAGGTAAGGGGAGTTGTTGTTGGTAGGTTGAAGGGTAGCGTGTTCAGCCATTGCTAGTAGTTGTTATTGCTTAATGTGACTGTAAGTCCGATCTAATTTTGTAAGCTGTTGAGATGGGGAGACGAATAAGGGTATATCTTGAGGGTTAGATCATAGGTTGAGGATCCTGGTGTGATCTAGTCCACCTCATTGTAATATCTTGACCTATTTTGATAATATTTGTAATACGCGTGGTGCTATAGGTCGAATCGAAATAATAAAAAGAGAAAAATAGCCAAATATTTATGGACGTAGCCAAGGAGGGGTGAACCACACTAGACCTATGTTGTGTGACTGAATGTTATGTATATTCTTTGATGTTGATGATTATATGTTAGATAAATGAATGAAGGAATTAGTTATGTCTGATATTTTACTTGCATGAGTAAGAATGACAGTGTAATGAATCTAGATGTATGAACTAGTGAATGATAAAAGGTCACTGAGGTTAATCACAGATCCCCATTCATTCCTAGGCTGTAATCACCCATAGGAATATCTCAGGTGAGACTGTGTACTGCACCCTGTGTACTACGTTGCCTTCTGGTTTACTAGGGGGCGGCGGTAGTTTTAGAGGGATTTTGTTGGAAGCTTGTTTAAATATGAACCTGGGTCAACTTATGATATTAAAGTAAGATAAGGGTAGATAAAGTAGTAGCCAACAAATGGTTTTATTTCCAGTTGGAACAGAAAGGGATTGAGTGAAGGATATTTGTTGAAGAGTAGCAAATATTTGATGACAGAATGTTAAAAGAATGTAAATATAAAGGGGGATGTTGAGACCGTGGAACCCAACGAAGGCAGAGATCGAGAGATGGTTGAAAAAAAAGGAGCTAGAATTTGCACAAAAAGATGACAGAAACCCGAAGTTAACACCATGCAAATATCTGGACAAATACGTATTCAACGACTTGCATGAAGTATTTTTCTGTGATTCCTCGCACGTGTTGCAGGAGTGGATATTGAGGTTGAAAGACAACCACCCTACAAATTGGATCAAAAAACTAGAATGGAATCCTACTAATATCGTGCAGTTAAAACAAGTTGACAATCAGTTGACGCGTGCAGTAGATTTCTGGTTAGACAACATTGTTGCAGGATTTATCACAAAATTTGTAGTAGATATTGCAAAGTCTTATTGTGCATCATAGAAAGAGTTCCTGAAGGGACCTTGAGGGAGGTATATAAGATCGTTGTACATTTCCATCAAGATGTTACTATATAACAAAGGTGTAATGACAATGGCCTCAAAAAACTAAACATCCCTGCATGCATGGGGGAAGGGGGGAAAGCACTGACAAGAGATGGAGAAATGGAGGAAAAGATGGATAAGGGAAAGAAGGAGGAGGCCTTGGATCCAATCATGAAGGAGGAAGACTAGATCAAGAAGATCATGGAAATAGCTGGAAGAACGTGCAACTGAGTACCCTACCAATATAATATAAACAATAAGAAGAGAGCCATAGCTGCGAGGGAAGGCTTGGCAAGTGATGAATAAGAGGTAGAGGATCTTCGGTCTATGGAGCATATTGAGGAAATCATGTCTGCAACATATGAAAGGAAGGTAAGAGGTACAAGAGTAGAAACTAGAGGCATAAATCCTATCCATATCATTGTTAGTGTGGAACCCATAAACCCATGTGCGACTAATACACAAAAAATAACACCACCATTTAGAAAATCGAATTTCAGTGGAAGAAACACAACAGGAAGTACATATACACAGGGAGAAACGACTTGGGGAGCTAGTTCAGGAAGAATTAGTCAAGGATATACACCACATAGAGGTAGTAGTTCAACATTCAGGATGGCGGGACATGATCCCACCATCAGGTTACCAGAATTCAAGGGAGAGGCATCAGAGGACCCTAAGAAACACTTGTTCATTTGTGAAAAGATCTGGGAAGAAAAGCAAGTCACAGTTGAGGACACTAAACTTGCACAGTTAGCCATTACACTAAGAGACCACATATTGGATTGGTACATGAGATTAGCTGGAAATGGTCCACCATGAACAACCAGAATGATTTTGTATATCAATAAGCTGTTGATAAATGAATTCTAGAAGCCTATCTCAGAGGATCAATACATGAATGAGATGATAGAGATCAAGAGGAAACCAAGAGAATCTGTCTGGGAGATAGACCATAGATTCAAATGATTGAAGGGAAAGTTGAAGTATGTCATGACAGATATGCAACATAGGAATTTGTTTGTCAACTCATTTCTACCACATTTTAAATACCCCTTAAGACAGTAGAAGTTTCAGACCCAGGAAGAAGCTCTGCAAGCATCCTTGCAACTAGAAGAGAACCAATATCAAAAAATGAATCCAACAATAGAGGAGCTTAAGGAAGACCTAAATAATATAACATTTCAATTAAACCAGAACAGGGGTAAGGACAAAAGAGAAGTTGTTTGGTGTACCACATGTAGGAAATAAGGACACCATAAGAACAAATGCCCAACATTCACGCAGTACATGTAAATGGGACTACAAAACCATTTTCCATCAGGAGGACTATGGTGTGAGATTTGTAAGACACAAGGGAATGATCCATATCACTTCCCAATGGTGCATAAATACCAGACAATGCCTAAGAGTTCATATTTCAATGTTTGCAAGTCAATAGGCCATGATGAAAAAGATTGCAGGACAATGGAGATGATGAGGGAAATAACAACATACACCTATAGGGTGCAGGAAAAAATGATGATAGGGATATATGTGCCACATTTCAACCAAGCACCAACCCTATATAACACCACACCACAACAATATAAAATTGCGTAGCCACAATATAATACCGCGCAACCATAGTATAATCTTGATCTAGATTATTTTCGGCACAAAATGAGAGCGGAGATATAATAAATAAATGCACAGAGATATCAAAGATATTCAATAATATAACATAAATGTATCATATATGCAACCATAAAGACAAATATATAGTAATACATGATTTCTATTAATGAAAGAAATGTACAGAGACTGTAAAAAATACAGAGTGAAAGACTCACTAGAATTGTGGCAGCTTATCTCTGAGAAGAGATGTGACGACTACTCGCATTCGCAATAAGATGATTACAATGAGGCTCCGAAGGCATTTTTACAATAAGAAGGAATGTCAAAAACCCTAGACATCAAAAAACCTAACCCTAGGAGATGAAGCGCCAAAAGTCATGTGGGCCCTGTTTGGGTAAGTTAGTACATCAACTTCCTGGGTTCGTAACTTTTGCATACGATCTCCATTTTAGGTGTATGATAGCACGTTGGAAAGGTATCGTTGAGGAGATTTATTTTAGGCACAATATCAAAGGTTTAGGGAACTTTGATATTGCAAACCTGTTTTCCCAAAAACCATCATTTAGGGCCTCAAAATGGCCCCGGAAGTTAAAAACTGCTAAAAATAGTAAATTTCCAAAATTGCCAGAAAACTATTTTGAGCCAGTTGGAAAAGGTGGATGGCCACTAATATCCACCTGGATCAAATCTTGTGTAGTATAAATAGGTTCCACAGTACAATGCACCGCAAGGAGATCGAGCTGGCTATAGAGGTGGAGGACGAGGTAGAGGAGGATTTGGAAGAGGCAAAGGATAGATGGTATGCCATAACTATCAAGAACCAAAACACTATGCAAGAGATTGTCCACTTCCACCTGCGACATGTATGTATTTTCATGCATCCAATCATGTCACTGAAGACTGGCTGACACTATTGGGAAAGATCCAAGAAAAGAGAAATCAGAAAAAATAGAATGTTCAATGGATTTCTACAGAAGCAAGGGATAATGGAAGAAATATCAATATAGTTATGCGTGGAGGAGATAATATAGGAGATGATGCAGTAAGACAAGATCCATCACAACACCAATGGTTAAAGAAGAATGATGAACCACAGAAACAATTTGATCCATAGAATGAAAAGGAGATATTCAAGCAAGCTAGACAATAATTATTGAAGCGAAACATTGCATCCACATCAACTGCATAGTATACTCAGGATGTACCAATGTACGAGATTCCTTCATCGCTGGATCACACTAATGAAGCAAAACATATAGGAAAATTAAGTACCATAAAGTCTTTTCTGCAATCCTGTGTTAAACTACTAAATGATCCATCATCTGTTAGAGTGTTACAAAATATGGCAGAAAGATGTAGCACATAAGTAGAGGGAAATCTCAAACAAAAAAAAATTAATCATCTGCATACGAGGAGGAGAACAAGAAGATAATTCAGATTGAACACCAACATTGGATATTTCAAAATGGGGGATATCATACTGTATTTACTCTCCGAAGTGAATGTACTACCCAAGAAGACATGGCAATGTATGGGAGAGCTGACAATAGGGTATTCACACATTCAGCTGAAACTAGCAAATAAACATAGGGTTCTGTTGATTGGAAGGTTAAAAGGTGTGACAATAGATCTGGATGGAGTGTGCACTAAAGCCGATTTCGAAGTGATAGAAATTGTGGATGGTAGAACACCTTATCCAACATTTCTTGGATTGGATTGGGAATTTGATAATCATGCCATAATCAATATAAAGATGAGGAAGATGAATTTTGAGTCAAGCGAGTATAGTCATTGTTCCATTGGATCCATCAGAAGGAGAAAGGTTTGTAGAACCCACTTGTTTAGACCTGGAGGAAATTAACCAATTATATAGAACCATCGCGTGAGAAGAAAATTATGTGAATCTAACTGCAGATGGGGTACTCAGTTGGATAAGTATCATGACATGCATGTCAGACTCAAATACAAGGTTGGAGAATTGGTAGCAAAGATTACATGAAGTATCCACAAGAAGGTGCACAAGAATAGAGCGCAGAGTAAGATGGGTGAGTACAGAAATAAGAGAACCTCCCAAATTTCATGGGGTGAATGACCTAGAGGAATTCGTCACAAGATACGAAGATGAAGTGTTAGAAAATCAAAATCTCTTATCTCTGTACATAGCACTCAAGGAAATACCTGCATGATGGTGGGGTGCGCACAAAGAGACAATTAAGGACTGTTACCAATGTAAGTGGTTGTTGCGCATCATATTTGGTGCAAAACAAGGAAGCAATCAATTGAAGAGGTATGATGGACAAGGGACACCAACAAAACACTTGGAGAAGTGCATAACACTATGGAAAATGACACCACCAGACCAACGACCTCATCACTCACTAGCAAATTTGGGTCATTTTGCGACGGCTATTTCGACACTCTTGCGACGTTATGTCATGGATATTGTGATGAATCTTGAGTCTCTCAAACGTCATATCATAGAACGTGGCAATTTTGATGAAATTGAATTATCATCGCAAGAGCGACGACCATAGGGAACTTCTCACAATTGTGACAAAAAAAGAGATATCATTGCCAATATGACGATATAAGCAAACTAAGTGAAACCAACTGTTCGTCGCAATTACGACGAATAGTTTTTCGTGGTCTATATAGGAAATTCCTTGCAGGAATTTTTATTGTCGTTGAAATTGCGATGACATCTTTTCTTGTTTTATATAGCAAATTCGTCGCAAGCTTTTTATTGTCGTTGAAATTGCGATGACATATTTTCTTGTTTTATATAGCAATTTCGCCGCAGTCTTATTATGGTAGTCAAAATTGTGACAATATATTTTCTTGTTTTATATAGCAATTTCGTCGTAGGCTTTTTATGGTCATCAAAATTGCGACGACATCTTTTCTTGTTTTATATAGAAATTTCGTTGCAGGATTATTATGGTCATTGAAATTGCAACTATATCTTTTCTTGTTTTATATAGAAATTTTTTTGCAAGCTTATTATGGTCATCGAAATTGCGCCGAAACCTTTTTATTTTAAAAATAAATAAATAAATTATTTTTGGGCTAATTGTATGCTCTCAATATTGAAGGTATATTACTAGTTCAATATTGAAGGTATAATTGTATGCTCTCAATATTGAAGGTATAATTTATTTTTGGGCTAATTTATTTAGTACTAACATAATGTTTTAGAAGATAATTCATGAATGCTACATTAACATGCATTTTCTATAAGATCCTAAAATATTCATCCTCCAGTACCAAAGGGAGATAAATGTAATGAAAGTTCACTAAACTACTTCTCTCAACAAAGAACTATGATAATCCTCCAAAGAAACCATATTTCCATAT
>SNQJ01S0198462.1:0-17176 GCA_010110895.2 Picea sitchensis
TTGTTCACCTTGCCTATTCAGTGGCGACACACCTTCTCGACGTTCTGGCGCACAATCTTCCCATCACAAATTATTTGTTATGTTACACACAAAAAAAATTATATATCATAAAATCACAAAACATTAAAAATACAAAAGAAAAATATATATACTGCAAATTTTATCTTTCTTACCAAACTCATCACTAAATATTTTCCCCTTGGGTAGAACCATATTTGGATCGTCACGATAATCCACACCGTAATATGCATAATCATATATCGCCACTATCTCACAATCCCAATATCGAAACAATTTGTCATCAAACTGGAATTTTATCCCCACCCCCCCGACTCGGGACAACAAATATGTCCATTTCTTCATAGTTGGATATCTATACCTAGCATCTGCCACCACATCCCATGGAGGTGATGAAGGGACCCGCTCGAGAAAGAAATATAACAAAATGGATCCATAACAAAATTTCTTTTGTTGACCCAACCTGCACTTTGTCAACTGGTCCTTCATATTTTCCAACACTGCAACACACCAGTTATATACTTTAAGGGAAAAGCTAATCAATGCATAATATACTTGGCTCCTCAAAGCCAAGTGTGTCCTAGTACTCCCTATCGTACTTGTGATGGTGAATAAAATGATATGTAAGATCAAGTCCACTGCCTAACTAATTGGTAGCTTATTACTGCTCTTCTGCATACCCAGGTGATAATAGCATGCCACATAGTCATCCACCCAATCTGCACCACCCCTCTTTCCACCTACCAATACCATGGTGGCACCACAAGGAGACAATCCCATAAGAAAGTATATATCCTCAATCTCAAAGGTTAATATATGGTCTCGTACCACAAAGTCTTATTGATATGCATCCCACATATCAACCAACATTTGTAACATGACTGGTTGAGCTCACATGTTCTAACAAATGAAGAATTTTAGTAACCCACAATTCCTCAAAGCATCTAAAGTGGGAGGATCATCCAATGAAACATTATCATTCTCTTCATGTATGTGTCCTCTCCACTCCAACATCGTTGCTCACACCTACCACAAACACCAATTGTTTTTTAGAACCCTTTCATATACAATACTCATCAAATGTTTTGCAAAAAATGCCAAAAATACACTCGGTCGCAACCCTCATGAGCAGAGAGGGCGACCGATCGTGACTACTTCATTTGGTTGTGACCTATTTTGGTCGATAGTGTGACTGTCGACGACCATACTGGTTGGTCTCCCCTCAAATCTATCATGGACGTGACCGATCGGGATTTCCTTCTTCACACAGAGTGACCAAACCATTCGGTCGCTCCCCACAAGGACGCCAGTCGCAACCATGCAAACTCGAAAATTTCAAGTCCTGCCACTAATAAATAAATGCATGAAACACAAAAATGCAAGATGGGTTTTGTAAGATGAGGTCCAACCTATTGTTTTCTAACTGAAAAGTACAACATATGTGGTTCCACGCTCCGCAATCACCACTACAAATATGAACAAGAATAGGGCTCTCCAAAGTTTCACCAAGGTAAATGGGTAAAATGAGGTAAAAAAACTATTTTTTTAACCACATATAGCTTCATCTTAACCCTATTCACACTATAAAAATCTTTTTTTCTTCATTTTTGGCTATTTATCATTTTTTTTTCTCATGAAACCATATACTAACCTTGTTTTTGTCAGGAACACTATCTACATAAGCTATGGAACCATTCTATGGAGTCTTTTTCAAGCTATTTTTTGACTCCTTAAAACATAAAAGATCACTGAGTATGCTTGTCTTTTCACACTCGTATCATGGATTTGAAAAGATGTCTACCTGGTATAAGTTTACCCCTTTTTTCGGGCCAAACGAACTATTTATGAAAAGTAGAACACCCTATCCCTTGTGGTTAGGAGAGTTTTCCTTCGCACTATTTTAAACTTTTTCGGGCCGAAGAGACTAAAATTTACGATAAAAGTACCCCCTGAGTCTTCTTTAATTTTTTCACACTCCTTAAAAATGAAAACACCGACAAGAGAAAACCTGCCTAAGCTCGAGAAAAATCCACATGTAAGTATATAACTTTTTCTTTACGACCTTTTCAAACTCTCTAAATAGGAAAATGCCATCAAGTTTTCCTTATTTGGACTCGTTAAAATTTACATTGAAGGACCCATTCATGGGACCAAACCCCTCCTTCCTCAAGTTCATTAATAATATGTCAAAGGACTCATCGCCAGATGAGCTATAACGAGCATTTTTTATCCTCCTCCAACTCGTAAAACTAGAAAGAGGTACTCATTGATCATGGTGGGGAATTTTTAGAGGGTTTTTCCATCTTTTTGTCATCATTAACTAACATATGTCATTACTTTGTGTCTTCCTTGAGAAACACACCTATTTTATCACCTCATACAATAGTCGGGTTTTCCATTTTCTCTCATTTGACCACCATTCCCATCATTGTGTCATGTTCCCCTCACCGGTTCATGAACAATTATTATGGTTTTCGCTTGACTTAATGCTTCTAAGTCAATACATTTGTCATGCATACTTTTTCAAGGGAATTCCTACATACGTTAGTCACCTGTCATCCCTTTATGCTTGTTTATCGCCACCATCCCTGTTTCAATCGTGCTCCACTATTATCATTTTCACACCATCCATTGTTTCTTGTTTTATGTTGATTGATGGGGAATACATCAAGGCCCTCCTTCGATCGATTTCATCATGTCGACTTCATCTCATTATCCAGGATTGAAATATAGAAACCCACTAGTACCCTGGGAATTGTATACATCAGTGGCAGGTCTCCTTGCATTTTGACAGCGGGTTTACATCATTGATTCCTGTCAAATGACTCTATGAGTGTTCGAATTCAACTCGTTTATTCACACTTGGTATATTTTACTCAGTATATTGGGTTCCATCATAATCATCGGTGGACTCCCTTACATTTGATAATGGTATACATCAATGACTGGTAATCAGACGGTTTCTACCATGCTCAACTTCAACTCCTTTATTCGCATGTCGTAGAATCATGACACTCGGATTACAGACGAATACCTTGGGGAATATTAATCTCTTGTTCCACAATACTCTTTCCCAAGTTGCGGTGGAGATTATTTCCAAGCTCACTGCTTTGTGTGACATCACATAGATCCACATTTGTACTTGGTCATTGCTATGATTTCACTTGCATATTTCATGGATCCACAGTGTATACTTTCATGGCCATGAATCAAGTAATGTTTGTTTCTTGATGGATCCACAGTGTATTCCCTTATTTCCATCACTTGCATCATGCATAGATAAGAAGTGTATTTATGGAGGCTATGATATCATCTATCTTACCGAGAATGGGAATGCCCACCTCGGGGATAATTTTTGCAGGACCGATGATGATCTTCTCAAATATCCTTGCCCACAACTCTTCCCCTTTTATTGGTAAAGTATTTCAGCCATTAGACACCTCTTCTTACCTCACACTTTAGGGGGGATTTTTTATAGCATTATTAACCCCCTAACCATTAAGACATCATCTCCTAAAGGTCACCTATCCAATTCACTAATCTTTCATCATCTTCCCATTGTGTTTCTAGCCTAATCTCCATTTGGTATCCCTTGTCATTCGTCAAGCCTACAAACGAAGGGGTTGGTTTTCTTTTCTGTACTGCAAAGTCGCGACCGAGTTGCTCTCTCTGTGTACTTAGGTTGCGACCGAGATTAGAAGTTCCATTTTTTGGAATTGGTTGAGATGGATGAGACCTCACTCTGATGTCTAGGGGTTTAGTCTCAAGAATGATTCCAATATAATACTGAAGATATTATCCTATTAACCATATGGCCTTATCTCTAAATACCTATAAGAACCAATCCATTTCCATGGGAAAGGGGAGAAAGAACTAGCAAATTTACCTTGGCGTTTTGGTGTCAATGCGTGGGAAAGGAGATTGGAAGAAAGATATCTCTTCATTTTACACCTTTAAGTGGTAATATTGCTTACTTTATTAATAGAAGATATGTTGGATGTTTCCCTCTAAAAAACAATTCATGTAAGTTTGTGTGCTCATTGGTAGAGAATTGATATATTTGTATATCATCATATATTATCAAGTTTAGAAACATCCTTTGCTTGTATCTCTGTTCATGTCTTAGGTATAGGAAGAACCTAAGGGAACTCAACTCCTACAAGGTATAAAATCCCTACAACACTAGGTTCCCCCGAAGTCCTTCCAAGAATGATTGGCTGGGAAAGTGAATTGAATTATGCTTCCCTTTCTAACTGCTAGCAAATAGGATAAAATCTAGAAATGGATTTAAATAATTCCCTTGGTATATGTGCAAGGATCCCCAAGGTAGACATTATTATGTCCATCATATGACATTTACCCCAAATTGGCAAGTTGGTTCAACCTAATCCAAATGAAGTAAAGTTGGAGGAGGCCATGAACTCTATAGAACTAGCCCTCACAATCCCACTAAGAGTAACTAGTTCCCTAATGGATGAACATCTAATAAAGCCATCCAAATCTCAAATTATAATTCAATATTTATTGGCTAACATAAAAAGAGATGTTAAAATCCTATCGCAAAATTCGGTAGCCCACGGATTCACATTAGAGTTTTTAATATTCCATTGGATAATATAAATTTCAAATTATCATGAATCATGGGCATAATGTTTTAGAGATAAGGATAAAGGGGAAACATGCAATCAATTCAAAGTTGTAAATTTCATGTTTTACTTTTTTGAAATGGAATAGGGAGAATGAAGAGTTGTAAATGTAACTTGGGAATTCAATAAGTCCCAAGAAATAGTTACAAACTCAATTATATAAGCCAAAGAGTACCCACTTTGAAGTGCGCCCTTCCATTCTAGAATTTTGGAAAAATCATTTTTTGAAATATGTTGGCCCTTGGTTATGGAAGGAAGAAAAGGTGGAACATGAACTGTGCGGAAGGAAAATTGACTGAGATCAGGTCGAAGTGGCCAAAGAAGCAAAAAAGATGGAGCAAAGTCCGAGAGAGAAATTCGTTGGACGACAAGATTGAGGAAGACAAATAAGAAAGAAATGGGGATCATGGACAACTCAGCAAGAGGAAAAATCCACTGATAGATGTTGTGGAGAACCTCGCGGGAAGGAAGGAAATACAAACTGGTGAAGACCTGAAAACACAGGTCAAGTTGTTCTAGGGTTTTAGACACCTAGGGTTTTGGTATCTAGGGTTTTATACACCTAGGCTTCAACCTAAGGCTGTCGATGAGCTATTGTAATGTATAAATAAAGGTCAAGAGGACTTGATATGGGTTTGGATATGGGATGATGAGTGATTATTGTTATTACTGAGAGAGAAGTATTGTGTGGTGAGAGAAGTATGTGTTGTAAGATCTTCATTTGGGTGCAAAGATCAACCCTACAGCTGGGTGCGTAGGGAAGGGAGATAGAGAGAAGAGAGAAAGAGATAGATATGCAAGCTAAGAGTGCAGATAGAACTGTAAGCTTTCACCTAATATATTATAAAGCACAATTATGTGGACGTAGCCCTAGGGAGAGGGTGAACCACGTATATCATGTTGTTGTGTGTGGTTGATGTTGTGTTCCTTACTATGTTACTTTGATGATTCATTAGTATGTTAGATCTAATATATAACTATGTGAAGTAGGTTTATGTTTGGAAAGAATAATCTGATCTCCATGTGTGATTGCCTTGATTCCACTTGCATTTCCTCTGGTTGTAGACACCTGTGTCCTGCAACCCCCTATTACTACTTCGGGTGAGACTGCATATGCTTCGCAGGTGTTGCCGAAAGGGACAGTAGTTAGGGCTTGTTGGTGCACTATTAGAGTTGAACCCTGGGTCTTCCCCTATGCCAACAAATGGTTCCGTTCTTGGGACCAGGATCTTCTTAAGGGAATTTCAAGGTGGTTTCCATTGAAGACAAAGATTCAGAAGTGGATAGAAGAAAAAGAGAAGGACTTCACATAAGCTCAGAATAAGAACCCAGTATTAGCACAGAAAATTGGTTGGGAAGGTATATCTTTACTGATATACACGAGATTTTATTTGGAGGAATTCATAAGGAGCTATACGACTAGCTGGACAGATTAGCAGACACCCAGATTGAGATCAGATCTAGAACGCCTGTAGTTTGGACATCGACGTTGATCAAGAAGGTCAAGAGAGTTGATAACATTGTATCGAGAGCAGTAGATCACTGGTTTGATAGTAGCATTGGAGGGTATATGACAGAGTTTGCTAATGATAGGGTAGAATAATATAGCCAAGCAGAGAGATATTTCTTTAAGGGGTTGAGAGGAAAATTTTTACACTTCTTGAAGTTGAAGATCAAGATGTTATTGCATGAGAAGAACATATTGAAGATAAAGTAGTGGTTCAGACTGAAAAATCTAATGTTCAAGAATTCAGAAAGTGACAATGACACAAAGATCGGACACACGCGCAGTGGGAGAACCTTCAAGGAAGTTCCTCTAGTGAACTTGTTCGAGCATATTCAAAAACCAACACAAGAAGAAGGATACTACAATGGAGAAGAAGAAGATTTGATGAACGAGGAACATTCAGAGTCCATTAGGACAGAAGAAGAGAAGACTGAAGAACTTACACCCCCTGTTGTTTTAATAGCATTGAGTAATCAGAGTAACCTAAGTTATCAGAACACTCAAAGCACTAGTACAAGTGGTTCAATGCATACTCAGTTAGGAACCTTAGGAATATCTATGGAAGATGAGATGAGATTACCCACCTTTAGAGGAGATGGATCTGAAGATCCTGACCATCACTGGTTTCTATGTGAAGTTGTATGGAGTATTAAGAATGTCACTGATAAAGCTGTTAAACGAGCTCAGTTTAGTACTACCCTAAGAGATCGCACACTGAGTTGGTACATGAAGTTCGTCTAAGGATTTGTCCAGCCGAAACCGTTGAACGAGATTAATACTGTGTTGATTGTTGAGTTCAAGAAACCCAAGTCAGAATCGTAGTGCATCACAAAGTTGAAACAAATCAAGCAGAAAGTAGTTGAACCTGTTTGGGAGTTTGATCAGAGGTTTAAGAACTTGACAGGTCATTTGAGTTTTCAGATCCCAGACAAGCAGAACAAGGAATGGTTCATTGTTTCCCTCCTACCACACATCAGAGTCCCTCTGATGCAGTAGAATATTTCTTCGTAGGTTGAGGCATTGGAGATCACCATGAAACTTGAATCGACTCCTATGGAAGAATCCATCTCAGGTATGAGTCAAATATTGAGTCAACTAACTATCTTATCACTGCAGGCCGAAGATATGAAAAGAGATAAGGGAAAAGATAAGAGAGAAGACATTTAGTGCATTAGATGCAAATCATAAGGCTATGACAAGGAGCATTGTCCCTTGTTTCATGAATATTTGGCTTCTGGAGCTCCGAGCCATTTGAATCAAGTTAATATACCTTGGTGAGAGTTATGTAGAAATAGACATCACCCTGGAGAATGCTATTACATGCAAAAGTATGTTCAGACACATATGAACCTCTACTACACATTCTGTAAATTTGTGGGTCATGATGTGAAGGATTGTAGAGCTTATGACCTCTTACATGAAAGATCAAGGGATATCTACAAAATTCAAGGTGAAGTACAGTAAGAAGGACACACTATGCAGTATAATTCCCTTGGAAGAGGAAACTTCAACCATCATGGTGGATTTAGAGGAAGAGGAAGAGGAGGGGTCATGGACCGAGGTAAAGGTTAGATCATTTGTTATAACTATGCACAGCCAGGTCATTTGGTAAGTGACTGTCAAAACCCTTATACCACTTGTAGTTACTACAACTCATTTGAACATGTCATAGAATATTTTCCTGTGCTATTAGCCAAACTTTAGGAAAGATGAGGGGGAAACCAACAGGTATATATATTCACAACAAAACCCCAAGGAGTAGATCCCAGTGTCGATTTTATCACTAGAGGAGGCACTGTTATAGGTGAAGACAGGGTGACTCTAGGGAATACTATAGAACAATCAGGAGTCATAAAAGCTACAGAGAAGACACAAGAGTTTGATCCAAAGAGAGAGAACTAGACATTTGAAGAGGCAAGAAAAGAGTTTAGAATAGATCAAGCTTCTTCATCAAAGTCACAACCATAAGTGAGAGAATGTGGAATGCCCCTAGCCTTTGATCAATCTGCTTCGCCTGAAGAAGGAAAAGAGGTAAGCAGACTCATGGAATTCTTATGCACTTGCATTAATTTGATAAAGGATGAGATCGTTGTATAGGAGCTACAAAATTTGATCAGACAGTATGAGTTAGGAAAGGTAGATCCTCTATTGAATAAAGAAGTACATCAACTATCCAAAAAGAGAAGGACAAATAAGGAGCTACATTTGAATTCTCAGATAGGATATTATGATATAGATTATGTGGTCCTCGACTTAGGGTCAGAGGTCAATGTTATGACGAAGAAGAACTGGACACTGATGGGAAAACCTAAATTGATCGATTACCCCATCATGCTTAGGATGGCCAATCAACAGGTTGTGAGCCCCTTCAAAAGACTGGAACATGTCCATGTGGACATCGATGGGGTCTGAACATTTATGGACTTCGAGGTGATTGAGATAGTCGATGATCACTGTCCTTACCCGACGCTATTAGGAATTGATTGGGATTTCAACAATTCTACTATTGTTGACTCGAAAAAAAGAAGAATGATGTTTGAAGGTGATGGCCTTAGGGTCATCGCAACTTTGGATCCTGATGAAGGTCCCGGATACATAGATCCCATCAGACAATAATATCGTGCATATATGTTGGAGAATATATGCAAACTGACAGCAAGACAATATGATTACATTAATTCTACAACAGATGGGAATTTAAGCTAGTGATGTGACAGTGCATGTTCATCAGAATCAAAAGAAGCACTGGAGAAATGGCAAAATCAAATGTATGAAGTATCTACATAGAGATGTGCTAGACTGACTATAGAAGTTCGTTGGATCGACACAACAGTAAGTAATTTACCCACATTTGATGGTTTGAATCACTTAGAAACTTTCTTACTAGAATTTGAATAAACTATACCAGTACAATAGAGATTGTTGGCACCGGACGAGGCTTTGAAATCTACTCTAATGAGATGGTGGGGAACACATAAAAGGAACATCGCTAACTGGATACAATGTCGCACTTTGATGACAACACGATTTTCAAAACAAGTTGAAGGATGTGAAGTTAGGTACACAGGTCAAATATGTCTGAAAGACCATGTGCGAGGTTGTGAGGAAGCCTGGAGCTGCATTCCTTACGATAAGTGGGTGCATAAATTCATCAATAGTCTAGACACAATGTCTATCAACTGGTACATTGAAGTGGAACTATGCCTCACCAATGCAGACTGGCAAGGTATGACTCAGAATTTTGTAGCTACATTTTTATTTGAAAGTTAGCACCCTCTGGTAGATCAAGCTTTACAGGTTATAAGACAAAGAGTCTTTGAGGAGGCACCTAGTCTCCCTTTAGAGCACGAAGAGGCTGAATGGATTGTGCCTCTTCAGAAACTGCAAGGATGTTACAACATCAACACTGATGAAGACGATGATTCTAGGAATGTGAACATCACAGAAACGAAAGGACAGAGAGACATAGAAGGAATAGGATTCGAACTACCTTTTATTGGACATCCAATCAAAATCAAGAAAGTTAATATTGGAACAGAGAAAGCACCTAATCTTGCTAATGTTCATGGAGATTACTGGGATGATGCCACTATTGATAAGATCACAGAATTACTGCATGAATATCAAGACTTGTTTCCAGCCAAGTTCACTGATATGAAGGGCATTAAAGGGACCATGGGAGAGATGAATATTCCCTTGAAACTAGATGCAAGGCCAGTTAAACAAAGACCTTACAGATTGAACCCTAAATATAAGGAGAAAGTGAAGATTGAACTTGACATAATGTTGGAAGCAGAAATCATAGAACCTATTGAAGAATCAGAGTGGATTAGCCCTATGGTGGTTCAAGATAAGGAAACATGAGAGATCGGAATATGTGTAGATATCAGGAAGATGAATGATGCATGCCTACATGATCCATTCCCTACACCATTTACTGATGAAGTGTTAGATAACATGGGAGGAAAGTAAGTCTACTCCTTCACCGATGGATTCTCAAGATACCATCAGATCATGATTGCCAAGGAAGATCACCATAAGACCACATTTTCCACAAAGTGGGGATCCTACCAATACATAGTGATGCCTTTTCGATTGAAGAATGCACCGACCATCTTTTCTAGGGTGGTGGTCGAAACATTCAAGGATTTTTTACATAAATTTCTAGAATCATATTTTGATGATTGGACTGTTTTTAGCTTATTGAAAAACCATATTGAATGCTTAAGACTAATGTTGGATAAGTGCAGGCAATGTCAAATTTCCCTGAACCTAAAGAAATGAATCTTATTTTCTCCCTTTGGAGTGTTGTTGAGCCATATTGTGTGTAAGCAGGGGTTACTGGTAGATCCATCTAAGATTGCCATTATTGTCAATTTACCCCCCTCCTACTTCAGTGAAGCAACTACGCACTGCACTGGGACATACAAAATACTAAAATAAGTTCATTAAGGGCTATGGATAGATTACATCACATATGGAGAAGTTGTTGAACAAATATTTTCAGTTTCACTGGACAAAAGAATGTTAGCAGAGCTTCGATACACTGAAATAGAAAATGGTTATTGTGCCTATTCTGGTTTTCCCAGATTGGAGCAAGGAATTTCATGTGCATGTCAATGCATATTCTATTTCATTAGGAGTTGTATTAGCACAACCAGGAGCAAGAGATATTGACCACCCATTAGCCTTTGCTAGCAGGAAGCTCTCAACAGCTGAGATAAATTACACCACCACCGAGAGAGAAGGTTTAGACATGGTGTATTCTCTACAGAAGTTTCGTCACTACTTGTTAGGAGGACACTTTAAGATGTTCAATGACCATTTTGCGTTGAAATACCTATTCAACAAGCCAGTGTTGGGGGGAAGGATATGCAGATCGATTTTGTTATTTCAAGAATATGATTTTGAAATTGTGGTAAAGCCAAGAAGGATGAACAAGGGACCTGAACACTTGTCTAGGTTGGAACATGGAGAGGAACCTACTAGTTTGGAGGATACACTATAGGATGCACAGTTGTTGGCCATTAGAAAGGTTGATGATCACTCTGTCGAGATAGTTAATTTGCTATCAACAAGAATAACACCTCACGAATATACAATCATTCAGAAGAAATAACTGGTAGTGCATGCTGTAGATTTGTTTCTTATAGTTGGACAGCTATATAAGATGGGACTTGATGAGATCCTGAGAAGATGTGTTATGGAGGCAGAATGACCATTGATTTTAGCATAATCTCATGAAGGCATCGCAGGAGGAAACTACGTAGGAAAAGCAAAAACACATAAGGTTCTTAGAGTTGGCCTTTGGTGGCCCACTTTACACAAAGATGCTAAATAATACTACAAACCCTGTGATGTATGCCAAAGAGTTGGGAAACCTTCCCGAAGAGATGATATGTCTTTAGCACCCCAACTAACTTTATAATCATTTGAGAAATGGGCCATTGACTTTGTGGGACCTATAAACCCACCAGGGAAGTGCACAGGAGCCAGATACATCATCACTGTGACAAAGTATTTGACCAGATGGGCAGAAGCAAGAGAAGTTAGGGAATGTAGTGAAACTATAGTTGCACGTTTCATATTTGATGATATCATAACCAGGTTTGGATGCTCAAATATCCTCATGAGTGATCAAGTAACACATTTTATTAATAAGACTATTGAAGCCTTGACTCAAGAATTTGAAGTTCACCATGAGAAGAGCACTCCTTACCACCCACAAGGGAACAAGATGATTGAAGCCTTCAACAAGATCTTGGAGACAACGCTGACGAATATTTGCAGTGTAAACAGAGATGACTTGGATTTGAGAGTACCAACAATATTATGGGCCTATAGAACCACTTGTAAGAAACTAACAATGCAGACTCCCTTTAAGTTGGTTTATGGCCTAGAAGTAGTTGTACCCATGGAATATTTAGTTCCTAGCTTAAGAATTGCAACCTTTATAGATATGAATGACACTAGCACTATTCAAGAGAGGCTCGCAAAGTTTCTCAAACTAGAAGAAGACATATTTATTGCAGTATTTCACCAGCAAGTTCAAAAGGAACGAGAAAAGGCCTACCATGACAAGCATATCAAGAAAAAATAATTTAAGCAAGGAGATCTGGTATTGGTATATGATAGCAAGTTGATGAAGCATCTAGGGAAGTTCAGAACACATTGGTTGGGTCCATATGAGGTTGCCTATGTTACAGAAGGGGGAGTTGCACAACTGAAGACTTTGAATGGGGAGTGAAAGGAAGGATTGGTGAATGGGAGTCGGTTGAAATTATATTGTGACAACCAACTTCCTCGTATCTCTTGGTAAAAATAGAGGGAGAAGGGTCCAAGTACCAGGTGCAGTTGAAACTGGGTACCAGACACAGACAAGACAGTCTGCACACAGGGTGGAAGAACAAAGTAGAAAACATAGGTTGCACTATGCAGTCTGGAGTTGAGATACAGCAGAAGATTTTGATCAAAGTGCCTCGGGACAAGTCACAAGTGAGTGTTGGGGGCCTGTTGGCCCTTGGTTATGGAAGGAAGCGAAGATTAAGAAAGAAAAGGTGAAACGTGAACTACGCGGAAGGAAAATTGATTGAGATCAGGTCGAAGTGGCCAAAGAAGTAGAAAAGACAGAGTGAAGTCCAAAAGAGAAAGTCGTTGGACGATGAGATTGAGGAAGACAGATAAATAAGAAATGGGGATCGTGGAAAAATCGACAAGCGAAAAAATCCACTGGTAGATGTTGTGGAGAACCTCGCGGGAAGGAGGGAAAGACAAGATGGCGAAGCCTTGAAAACGTAGGTCAAGTTGATATAGGGTTTTAGACACCTAAGGTTTTGGTATATAGGGTTTTAGACACCTAGGCTTCGGCCTAAGGCTGTCAGCGAGCTATTGTAATGTATAAATAAAGGTTAAGAGGACCTGATATGGGTTCGGATATGGGATGATGAGTGATTTTTGTTATTACTGAGAGATAAGTATTGTGTGGTGAGAGAACTCTATGTTGTAAGATCTTCAGTTGGGTCCAAAAATCAACCCTGCAGCTCGGTGTACAGGGAAGGGAGATAGAGAGAAGATAGAAAGAGAGAGATCTGCAAGCTAAGAGTGTAGATAGAACTGTAATATTTCATCGAATATATTATAAAGCACAGTGTTGAGGACGTAGCCCTAGGTAGAGGGTGAACCACGTATATACTATTTTTGTGTGTGGTTGATGATGTGTTCTTTACTCTGTTAATCTAATGATGCATTAGTAGGTTAGATATGATATATAAATGTGTGAATTAGGTTTATGTTTAGAAAGAATAATCTGATCTATGTTTGTGATTTCCTTGATTCCACTTTCATTTCCTCTAGTTGTAGACACTTGTGTCCTGCAACCCCCTATTGCTACTTCTGGTGAGACTGCATCTGCTTCGCATGTGTTACCGAAAAGGCCAGTAGTTAGGGGGTGTTGGTGCGCTATTAGAGTTGGACCTTGGGTCTGCCCCTGTGCCAACAAAATATTAATAGAAAGAATCCCTCAAGGACATTTTTATAGAGAGGAAAACATGTTTCTAGTGACTATTGGATGTGAACTACTTCCATTGGAATTCTAGTCATTGTGAATTGTTATAAGGTTGCACTATTCATTTACATACTTCTCTTGCATAAATGTGTGCCTTTCTTGGAGCATATGTTCTTCTTTATTATTAATGTTTTGAGATGATGAATAGATGGGCATGAATGAGATATTGCAACAAACTATCTCTTTGCATGTATTTAATTATGTATACGTTATCAATATTTAGCCCTATAATAAGTATCTAGGTAGGGGTTGTATGAAGGGATTGGTTACATTAATATATGTTCATTTAGTATATTTTTTTCTCCTAGCTAAGATAGGTTAGATTATATTTGATTTCATGCATTTAGTATAGATCATACTTGCACACACTACATTTCCAAACTCCACCTACCACTCATAACTACATCATACCCATAATGGTTACCATCCTAGAATCTCGATGGGAATCCTATCCCAAAAAGTGTGAAGTCTAATTGGGATTTCATATCAAGGAGTACAGATGTTTGTTTAAGGGAATTTCACCCACGTCAGCAAATTTTTGTGCTAGAAGTAGTTTGAAGTTGTATGTATAGCAGAAATATTCGATCTTTCCATGGCCAAACTTCTAATAATACCCATCGTGAAAAACAGTGTCATATCTTTCATATTTTAGGGGAAAATATTGAGTTGGATATTCCTTACAAAGATTCTCCTTCTACTCATGATATCCCAGTTGTCGGAACCCCTGAACCTCCACCTAAGACTTTGTACATTGTTCCACACATCACATTCAATGAAACCACCGATAACTCATTCCCTTGAGAAACAAGTTTCTCATTTACCTATAGCATCTATGCTACCTAGAAGAAAATCTACCCATCAATATATAACTCAATCTGGTTTTCTTATTGACCCCACCAAAGGCTTAGTTGAGTTAACCTTGCAGGATATACAACAACCCTTAAACTATATACCTCCTACTCCTCTAGCTTCCACTCATTCCGCCTCTGGCTCAGAATATGATTCTAAATATGAAGAGGAAACAATAAGGAATCCCAATATGTATGGTAAACAAAACCATTTTCCTACATGGATGTCACAAGGATATTTAAACTTGCCAAGACTTGTACATGACTTTCCCAAATGCTCAGAAAGTATTTTTCTCAAATTTGATCCAGACAAATCATGCACCTTAGAGGACCATATAAATAATTTCTATCTAGTATTCAACCTTATGATTGTTGAACATGAAGACACAATATATAGGTTACTTCATTACACTTTCAAAAATAAATCATCCATGTGGTATTGAAATTTTATTGTCGGGTCCATAAGAAGTTGGGATGCATTTGAGAGAGATTTTGTTAACAAATTTGGAGAAGAGAAAACTCCTATGACTCTTTTTAGAGAATTAATTTCCATCAATATGGAAACGAATAAGAAAATAAAATATTTTAACCAACATTTCATGACTATCCTCAATAAATTTCCTACTTATGTTGAATCTACTAAAGCATTTAATATAGAGTATTATACCTCCTTGCATCCCTCTACATCCATGTTTGTTAAAAGATCCAACAAAACAACTCTAGAAGAATTTTTTGAGGAATCTAAGAATGTAGAAAAGAAAATGTTGTCTCTAGCTAGAAATCCAGGAACAAAAGATTGTAAAGAATATGGTAAGAAACCATTATTGGTGACTAAACCACTTAACAAAGAATCGTATGAATTAGATAACGAGCTCAAATTGTTCAAGAAATTTTCCAAGGATGTGGTATACCTAAAGAAAACCATTGGTGAAGGGTCATCCCATCACAAACCCTTTCAACATTTTCCCAAGAAATCAAACAACCAACCCAAACCACTTGAATCCTCTAATATTAACCTCAACCTTGATGAGTTTGGCATGGATAATTTTTGTTCCTACCATCAAAATAATCACTCTAAGAAAACTTGTCCTCGGTGAATAAACCTCATGAATCTGGTTATCAATCAACTTTTGGAACAACAATCCACTATTGATGACCATCCCTAGGAAAAAAACTAAGTAATTAATTGAAGAAGAGGATAACACTAAGGAATCTTCCCTTTTTTGTGGGACTAGTCTTTAGACTCTGACAACGAGGTAATTGAGAAAATATACCTAGTTGAAACTTAGGATACTAATACTATCAAAAAATATTACAATCTAAGGAGTAAAGGGCTCGTGTTAGATGCCACCATCCCTTCTAAATGTGTTTATGATCCTTAGAAAATCACTCGTCCTATGAAAACACAAAAACACATATTTTTTTCTCAAACCAAAGTTGTTTGAAGCACTTACCAATTATCCAAGACTATTGGTAACTTGTTCATACACTCAATGGAATATAATTTCATAAATAACATGAACAAGACCAAGGACAATGTTTTGTTGTATGACATTTTCACCCTTCCACAATAAAGAGATCTGATTATCAATACATTTAAGTCCCTTCCCTCTCAATACAAAACAATCGTAGTTATAGACAACAATCCCAAAACTGATAAAACTAAAAAAGAAGATAACACTATAGTAAAATCCACAGTTAATGCAACAAGCATAGCAACACATTCTAAATCCCAAACTCCACCTTTTCTCTTGACATTTAAAATTTTGAATTTCAATGTACATAATTTCTTGGTGGAATCAAAGGTTTCTTCCAATGTCATGTCATGCTCTATTTTAAAAATATAAATGATATACCAACAAAGACAACTACTAGGATAATTTATTTGGATAAATCATATGTCAAGGATATGGGAGGACTAAAGGACATCATGATTAGAGTAGCTTCAGATCCTAGAGTTCATCAAGTTATTGACATTATAGTTGTAGACATTTTGAAATCTTATGGCTTGTTATTTAGCATGGATTGGTATCATAAATTCCAAGGTTATTTCTCAACTGATTTGTCTCACTTATGGCTACCATATAAGGGAAGAAAAAATTAAATAAAGGTAGATAATGAAGCCTACATGAAGCATATTATTACAAAATTAGAAGATAAGAGTGAACCTATGATTTTTTCTCATTCAGTATTGGGTAACTTTTTTGGGAGACTGATTATGGTTGTTATATATCTCATCCATCACCTTTACAACTAGACAAATAGTATGAAATCTTTCATTTCACTCTGACATAGAAAAATTACTATATTGGAGTAGAAATAGTTAGCATTAGTTCAACTAATTTAGTGATAGAAACTGACATTTCGACATTGTTTTTTGATGGCTCCAGATCACAACAGGGAGTCATGGTGGGATGTATCATAATTGACTTAAGGAAATGAAATACATTGATTTCCTTCTAGTTAGAGTTTGAATGCACCAAAATCATGATTGGATATGAAGCCTTGATTCAAGGTTTGAAGAAAGCCACAGATCTCAAGATAAAAAGTTTGAAAGTTTTGGCTAACTGAAATTATTGTGAGACAAGTAAAA
>SNQJ01S0198463.1:0-10521 GCA_010110895.2 Picea sitchensis
TAATTCTCCTCCGAGTTGTGGATTCCAGTTTCTGTGCCCGCAACACGTCTTTTTCTGAACCCGCAGAATTCAAAAGTGCTTCAGTGCACTGGTATTCAGAGACCACAGTACTCTGTCATGCCCTCCTGACATGAAGCCTCAAAAACCTTCACCTGAAATCAGACACACTCTTGCAAATGAAAACCTACAACATACAAAAGAACACTCATAGACATTCATTTAACACATAGTCATGCAGGAAAAACTGCTATTTGTATTAAATATGGCAAACGCTTGTATTTACAAGGTGTTCGTAAGCACGGCCTGTAACAAGGTCTCGAATCCTTCTCTTCTTCTCTCTACTCACAGATTCTAACTCTACTATGCTCTCTCCGCTTACTCTCTCCATTTCCTCTCCACTTCCTCTCTCCACTTCCTTCTACAAAATGAGATACTAAATCTCTTTTTACCTGAGGGGCTCTTCAAGCTCTTCCCTCCAATCTACCTGCCCTATTCAATTACATTGAATGGGATGTCTAGTCCGTTATCTGGATCTAGATATCAGCCTTACAATCATTTAAAGGCTGATCTCCTCTACGCCTGCACAAAGGCACGACTCTATGGCTCAACAACCTAATCATTAAATTACATTCAATTCAAATTTTAAATGAGGACTGCGCCTCTCTTCATCACGCGATTTGAATTCGTTGACGTGGCTGGCTGTCGTGGAGAGATGCTCCTGCATCATTTTAATTTTTGGATATATATATATATATATATGTATGTATGAAGGGTGATAGAACCACCCTAGATGCTCTGATCCATTTGTATTCTTTTTTGGTAGGAACAGGTCTACCAGAAGATGTTGCATCTCTCATGCACTCTATGATGAGCGGATTTCCCCAAGTAGGAGCCAGATGTTATCCCCATTTTTTGGATAACTAAGGAGATCATGTCTAGAGGCCCTCAGGTTGCAGATATGGAGTGTTTAGAGACTACATGACCAACAATATCCTTTTTCACATATGGAGACCCCTTCTCACCACAACATAGGTTACATATTTTCAAATGACATCCACCACATTAGATGGATTCTGGAATACAGTGGGACTTTCTCCATGAGTTACAAGTTGGTATTATGGTGAGAATTATTTCAATATTTAATCCATTTGAGTATGTTGTATCTTAGATTGCTCCAGATTTCATTGTATATGCTTGGCCATTATGCTTTTTTCCATGCTTCATCTTGGTGGTTGACATTGTTCCCTAGTAAATGGTATTCCTTGAGGATGGGTTTCCTACTAGGAAATCCCTTGAAGAGACGTTGTAACCTTATTGACCATACTTACCACTTTCCATTACTATTTCCCCCCGTTAACTTATATCTTGGGATTTTAGGGTGTGTTGACCCAAGAAGGGGTTTCCCTCATTCTATGGGAAGAAGGAGTTGAAGGCCCAAAGGGATTGATGTTGGGTAAAATATAAAATCCTATGTATGAATCTTATAGATGCTTCACCCAGGGATCACCCAAGAAATAAATGGAACGCTTATCTTTGAGAAAAGGGGGACCCACAATAAAATATGATTAAGAATTCTTAAAAGGTTAGTTGGAAGATAGGAGATCTCATCATGAGTTGAACTATCATGTAAATGAATATATATATGTGTATGAAATTACCATCATCTAGTCACCAATCAAAGGTAATGTCTCTTGGTTGTATGGATGAGAGAAAGGGGGCCTCATCACGAACTATCCTTCTCATTTTCACTAGGTGTTTGTGGGTGAAATTGTTATTTTCTGGACACCACACTAGGGTAGTGGCCTTCAACCTTTCCCTAAAATTATGAAAGAATGAAAGAATATAAAAATAATGGGCTTGGAAAAAGTGTGTGTGGATGAAGGTACCACACACCCTCAACAAAGGCACCCATGAATGAGACACTACGACCTCTTATATGTCATGAGCATTATTCACATTGAGTCTTGACCCTAACCACTTCACCAACTTTAGATGGCTTAGACAAATATCTCTTGGAAATTGTTGGTCCCGAGATATGATCACTTTAATGATGGTTATTATACACTTTTTCCACATGTACAAACGTGTTTTTCATACTTTAAAGGAGCTTTTTGAAGAATTTCATGATAAAATGGTATGATCGCCATAAGGTACGTGTAATTCATGTTTAATGATTGAATCAAGTATAATTCATCATGTTTTATGATAAAAGATAATTCATGTTTTTTGGTGTTACAGGGAAAAAATGCACTACATTTCTAGTTTTGGCACTTGATCTGGCACTCTGTCCAGCACTGCGCATTGCACAAAAATGTAGGGTGACTTGGCGGTTAAGGTATTGGCATCGAGTGAAATTCAAATCGGGCACATGGGTTTTGTTTATCCTTTCCCCCTCCAGCTACTGAGCTCTATACAACTCAGTTTCAGTTGTCCAAAGAGGGCGATTATTGGCTCGCTCTGTTTTATCAATTAGGGCATCATTTATTGTATTTGTTGAATTTAGAAGTGGTTCAACCCTCTTGTGGACGACCACTTGGTATGTAAGATTATAAATACCACTAGGATGGTTAGATGATAGTTAACCAAGTAGCATAAGCATTAGAATTGTCAGAAAAATGATTTTACTCTATTTTGATATTTTACATTGCTAGAATTATGCCAGAACTGTGTTTTCAAGTTTTTATGGTGAATTCATCTTGCTAAGCTCATGGTGTTCTTTTAGAGAGTGACCACGACTTTCTGGGGGGGCCACCAGTAGTATGGTAACTGTCTTCATGTTTATTTATGCATTTCTTAATTTAATTGCTCGTTTATTTTTTGTACATGTCTGTTTTTATTGTGCTAACTAGTTTGATGTAGCTTGGTTGTTTTGATTCGTTTTTTGCAGGTTAGATGTTGATACATATTAGCATGCATTGATTTTATAGACTAGGAAAATACTTACAAGTATCTCTCTCTATACTAACCCCGTGTGCAATTATATGTTAGATTATGCTTTCTTTTATGATTTTATAGTCTAGTTTAAAACAAATTTTAATTAGAATAGAACAGAGTTTGATTTGGGTTTTCTTTTGACAAGGATTGATGGATGGATAGATTTGATTCTAGTTTTTAATCATAGCTTGCTCATCTTATTTTCATATAGAACTTATTTAATTAGTTTTTGGTTAATATAGATTGCTAATTTACTTTCATAGTTTAATTTTTGTTTTCAATTATTTCCTTATTGCAGTTTGAATGGTTAGAGTAGACATAACATAGTTTTATTTTACGCAATTTCCTTTCCTAGAATTAAAATGCAATTAAATTTCTTAGTTAAATAATGATGATCTCATTATGTTGTTGATGGTTTATACATGAATATGCATGGTATTTAACATTATTTTTTTCATGGCTAAACTCTCATTGGATTGTTTAATCCATACCTTTCATTTTTCCATTGAGATTAGTATTGAGCTTATACCATTGGAATTGTCCTTTGTTGTCAAGTGCCATCGAGATATTATCCGACACCGAATACATTCACACAAACACCAAAATTATATTTGAATTGTCATAGGTTAAAGAATAGTTTCCTTCTTTCATAGATCAGAATAGATAGTTTCTTGCTTTCACGGTTTAGAAAATAGTCTTATTTGTTGTTGTAGGATAGATAGACTTTGCTTTGATAGATTAGATAGTAGTTTTCTTAAGAATTAGTTGTTATTCTTTCTTGATTTCAATAGAATAGATTTCCTTTCATGCATTGCATTGAGCATTTAGTCTAGTGCCTCTTAGATTTCCTTTCACGCATTAGAAATAGTTTTGCATTAATCATTTAGTCCACTTTCCTCTTAGGCCAGATAGTTGTTCAATGAGAAGTTTTACTTTGATTTCTTGCAATGGTTAGTTGTCTTTGCTTACTTGTATTTTTATTTAGTAGGTTAGTTAGGTGTCTTTGCTTACTTGTCTTTTTCTTTAGTAGGTTATTTAGGTGTCTTTACGTGCTTGTCTATTTGCTTTAACAAATTATATAGGTGCTTTTGCTTACTTGCTTATTTATTTGTTTTCATAGGGTAGTTTCTTATTGAATGTAGGTTGGAAAGTTAAAGAAGTTTGCTTTTGTCATTTTCTTATTATTCTTAGTAGTTTGCTTTTGTCATTTTCTTATTATTCTTAGTAGTTTGCTTTTGCTTATTATTAAACTAGTTTACTTTACATAGAGTTTTCATTTGGTTTCTTAGGAACTATCCATCGATCCTTGACACAAAAGTATTTAGGTTACCTAGTTTCAATTTTCTTAGTAGGGTTTTCTCATTAGATAGGTTTTATTAAGTATATTAACCTTATATAGCTTTCTTCCTTAGTTAGACTATACTCCTACCATCCTTCTACCTTTGGCATATATTTTTCTACAACTCTAAGTTTACTTACCCCGGGTTGACAATTTAATTGAGGGTTTTTACTGTGCTTTTAGTGCATATATAACACCCATCAGAAACTCTCCTTTACCTAGACCAATATCTACGCAATAGTTCACCTTTTCAAACCTCCCATATTCAATCTTGACAATTCACATAATGTTTTTTAGAAACTAATTTTCTCATATAGTGATCTTTGATGCACATGATTAAGTGGCTCACTTATTGATTGGATTCACTTATCATGATTTTATGAGTTGATATTCTTGGAGGGCATGCTCATGTTTCTTTTCAATAACTAGTTGGTGGAAATATTTGGAAGCACACGCCTAGCTTGGGCTTCCATGGGGCTTGAATCCCACTGGTGGATGCCAAGGGCCTACATTCCATATGAGAAATATCAAACTTGGAAGGCCTTAAAGATGACTTGGATGATAGAACCTATCCCCCACATGCCAAAAATTTTTCCTAGAAGAAGAAAAAGGTCACTTTTAGATGCATGGTGTCACCTAAGTGGGTTAGGTCCTGGTGGTGTGGTTGATGCATTGGAACTTGGACTTTTTGAGGAAAAATTGGATTTGACCATGAAGGAAGAAACTTGGATACTTGACATGTGGCTTTGGAAAGGATAGCCACCCTCCTCCTACACCAACGACACTCTCCAAATGACAAAACGTCTTGTAAAGAGGTGATGTCCTTCTCAAATTAGGGTTTTCGTATGCGAAAAAATGAATTCTAGATGAATTGTTTAATATTATTTTGTTAAGGGGGAAATATTAGGGTTGTTGACCCCTAGTCTTGTTTTTTACCCCTAATTTTGTGGACACCTCACCTTAGTGACATTTTGTATAAATAAGAGATCATAGGATCATATTTTAAAATAAATCTCCCTCTTGTGAGAAGAACTTGGTATGAAATTTGCAGTCCCTTTGGAAAATTGGCTCTCTTGTTGTCGTGTTTATGGTTATATCTTGATGTATGGTTGATGGAAGGGATGCTCTAGACTTGGAAGGATTCTCTCTTTCTATTGAGGTGGATTATATTAACATTTTCCTTGAATTGGTATGGTCTTTATTTTAATGCTATCATTTGTTTCAAGTCAAGGTTATTGTGCTAGGAGCTAGGTGAAGATGTTTGCAGGTCCTAACAGGTTGTCATCTAGGTATGTCGTTTCTCTCAAGATGTCTCTAAGTTTCTGATTTCACACACTTGTTTTCTATTGTTTTATATCATCAAACATATCATGAACATTATTGTTGTTTTGTTATGGTCACATAGGATTTTTAGGTGCTCTAGAATATAGTTTTAGTCACCAACATGTTAGCACATGCATACCATAAAATATGTAACATGCCTCTAGATGTTTACTTATGAAATAAATATGTTCTAAACTCTAGCATACATGAAAATGAACACATGTATTTTTTGTCAACATGACCCTGGATAACACCCCCCGGGGGAAAACTAGTTTGGAATATAAGTCTATATATGTGGAGAATAGAAGGTGGAATACAACAAGTACATGAAAAAAATGAACCTGATACAATAGTAGGTTGTCTCAATTTTCAACCCAAGTCCAAGAATGAGAGATGCACCCTATCATGGTGTGCCCTCCTCACTTGTTGTCCAATCCACTAAAATGAAGCTCCCTTGCTCCCTGAAGCTATGGTGAACAAACCTTTGCACAAAAACTAATTTTTGTGTGCTAACTCTCAACTCAAAGTTTAGTCAAAGAAACATGACACTTATGAGACGTCCCTACTATAGATGCGCCCTCCTCCTCAAGTGTTCCCTCCTCCAAGAAAGAACAAAAACCACAAATAAATGAGGGTCTAAGACCCCATGAAACCTCCATGTGTAAAAATTACTGAAGGAGTAAATCCAAAACAGGAAAGAATGCTCGGGAGCCTTACAATAAAAGCTTAAAACTAGTTAGTTCAGGTGGTATTACGAGAGAAGATATAGGGAAAATTTTAGAAAACTTTAAGACTGACATCTTAAGCATAATAGGTTCCCAGTTGGATACCATTAAGATAAAAAAGAAACAGGAGGAGGAAAATGAAGCAATGAGCATATATTGCCCAAGATGCAGGAGAAAGCATTCCTCAAGGGAGTGCCCATTAGATAACATTTCAGTTTGTGGCTTCTATACATAAGACCATGTGACTAAAAAATTCCCATCATTTCCCGGTTTATTAGCCATCTATAGGAGTGTAGATCCTGGGAAGTATTCTTATGCACGTACGAGGCCATGGAAGCCTAGGAATCAACCCATATACTCGGATCTACAGTCTCAAGGTCCACCCTATTACCAACAACAAAAGTGGAACCCACCAGGTTGGAAAACCTGGTCTACTCAATACCAACATCCTTGGCTTCAAGTATAGAGAGGAGGACACAATAAAGGAAACCCTCAAGCTCCACCTATCCCTATGTCCAACCATCCTTATCCTCATTTCCCACTAAACACTCCCTAGCTTCTGCCAGGATTTGTTGCACCACTTTTACCTCCTATTCCACAACAACAATCACTACAATATCAAAATCCAATCTCCTCAAGACCGACACTATTACTAGCACAACGAGTGTCGAATCCCAATAATAAGCCCCCTTAACCTATTCCCAATGTCAAGATGCAGGCCTTCCTGACATATGTTATCACTCATGTTCCATTAAAGGAAATTCAACTAAGATTGGGAAAATTTCTGGAGAAGCAAAGACCTTCAGTAGTCATCCAGGAAGAAGAAGAAGAAGAAACCATCAAACAACCCATGGATGACACTATTTGGGAAGATGTTATTATCTCGAAGAATCAAGAACCCAAGCTTCCCCAAAATGAACTGTCGGAAATTATGAAGGTCCCTCTTTATCCAGACCGATTGGTAATCAAGAAACCTACCACTCGACTGGAATTTGACATTTTGAATCAATTGAAAAATATTTGTGTCAAGATACCCTTGATTCAAGCCATTAAAGACATTCCAATCTATAGTAAGGTAGTCAAATAATTGTGTATCAGGAAGCCAGGTAGGAAACAAAATAACCTTCCTAGAGTACATTTGGTAGGAGGACTCTCTGAGTACATATCAGAGTAGCCAAAGCTAGCAAAATATGGGAATCCAGGAAACCCCATAATGACTATAACCATTAGTGAGGTCTCCATTGGAAACACTCTCATAGACCTAGGGGAAGACATCAACGTTATCACCGCTACTACCTTGGAAAAATTATAGTTACAATCTATTCTTCGACCTACCCTAACCATTTTGGAATTAGCAGATAAGACTAAGGTTATACCTGAAGGAATTTTAGATGATATCATGGTTACTTTATCCTCATGGGAGTAGCCCGTAGATTTTCTTGTCATTCATTCAAAGGATCCTACCAAAGTCCATCCCGTTATTTTGGGAAGACCTTGGTTAGCCACAACTAATGCATTATTAGCTGTAGAGAAGGAGCAATGATCATCTCAAATGGTCTCTCTATCCAGAAGCTCACCATTTACCCTCCAACTCAATCTATTATGGAGAATATATGGTGTCTTGAATTTCCATACGAGACCAAAGACTGGGAAGAACCCGTATTTCCAGGTGACCGTGCATGGGCAATTCCGGAGCACACAACATAAAATGTGCTAAACCAATTCATTTCTGCTATCACATGTGTGGATTTTCCACAGTCTTTTCCCCAATTTGAGTATATGTTTGGGGAATAATTTAAATAATACTTAGACCCATCCATTTTGTCTTCAACATCTTTTATTTTTGAGATTGATGAGTCTTCCATGTCTTATACTATTCCCTACGAGATTAGTCCAGGAAAGTTTTTGCATATAAACTCCAAGATAGATGCAAACCAACAGAAACAGTTAGTAGATATCCTTAAATAACAATCAAGAGAATTTGCCTGGGAATATACTGACATGAAGTGTATACACCTTGACACATGCATCCCTCACATATATACCTAGGGGGGAAGTAACACCTGTTAGACAACCCCAGAGAAGGATGAACCTAGCAATCAAAGACATAGTCAAGGAGGAGATTCAAAAGTTTCTAAATGTGGGATTTATCTATCCCATCTCCGATAGTAAGTGGGTATCCCCACTTGTAGTGGTTCCAAAGAAAGTGATCGGGAAATGGATATTTTGTGTTGATTTCTAGGAACTCAACAATGGCACTCTAAAGGACTACTTTCCTCTCCCTTTCATTGACCAGGTTCTAGATACCTTGTCCAAAAAGAAGTATTTCTCCTTTCTAGATGGGTACAATGGGTACAAACAGATTCTTATAGCACCCAAGGACCAGGACAAGACTACCTTTAATTGTCCTTGGGGCACCTATGCCTATAGGGTCTTACCATTCAGATTGTGTAACGCTCCTACCACATTTCAACGAACAGTACTAGGGATATTCGTCGATCTTATTCCTGATTGTGTGGAGGTATACATGGATGAATTCACAGTCTATGGAAACACTTACCAAGAAGCCTTAGACAACTTATAAAAAGTCCATCTCTCTGAGCCTATCTCTGAGACAACTTAGAAATGAGCCTATCTCTGAGCCATGAAAAATTCAAAATGTTGTGAACTGAAGGAGTGGTTCTAGGACATCATGTTTCATCTAAAGGGATAAAAGTCGATCCTGCAAAGATTGAGGTCATTATTAGACTTCCACCTGCCAAGACTCAGAAAGAGGTGAGAAGCTTTCTTGGACATGCCACATATTACCGAAAGGTTATTGAAAAATTTACAAAGATTGTTGCACCTATGTTTGGATTATTGATAAAAGATGTTGATTTTGCTTGGACTGAGCAGTGTCAAACTGTAGTTGAAACCCTGAAAGATGAGTTGTCTGATGCACCAGTTCTTAGAAGGCCCAATTGGACTCTCCCATTTCATATATCCACTGATGCCTCCAACACCGCAATAGGAGGGGTATTAGGGAAGAAAGAGGACCATCAATCCTATGCCATTTATTTCATAAGCAAGAACTTGTCCCCTACCGAGTTAAACTATACAGTTACCAAGAAAGATTTCTTGGCAGTTGTTCATGCTATTAACATTTTTTGTCATTACATTACAAGTTATGAAGTATTTGTACACACCGATCATTCTGCCATTAGGTTCCTCATGAAAAAACCTATAACTAATGGCCGAGTGACTAGGTGTCTTTTGTTTTTGCAAGAATTTAACATCACTATGCTTGACAAACCTGGAAAGGATAATGTAGTAGCTGACTTTATTTCCCGAATAAAAAAAAAGGATGATGATATCCCTTTTCCTAGACGAGCACCTTGTTTCCCTCTCTGTCAATACCCCATGGTTTGCGGATATGGAAAACTATCTGGCCACTAGGAAGTTACCATCTCATTTGTCACCTCATGAAAAGAGGAAAAGTATTACATGGAGTGCTATTTTCTCTTGGGTTGGTCATCATATTTTTCACACATGTCCTAATTTGATTATTCATAGATGTATCTGAGAGGACGAGGTATCTTGTTGAGCTCTCTATAATCTAGACACATATGCAATGAGCTATCTTTCTTGAATACCATTACCACTGGTGCAGAGTAATAACTTTGGCTAGGTCTAATAATGCCATCTTCTAAAATTTCTTCAACCATGCACTCAATTTCAATCTTTTGGGCATAAGGGTATATGTATGGCCTGATGTTAGGAGGAACACTCCCACGAATTAGGTGAATTTCATGATCATGTTTTCAAGTGGGTGGAAGACCTTTGAGAATATATCCAAATACTTTGGAATGCTTATCAATGATTGCTTGGAGATCTTGAGGAATAGATGGCTTAGATGTTTGAACATCTAGTGAGTATAGTTGTGCAATAATGCCTTGATGCCCCTTTTTCAATAATTTTGTCATGCCATTAGAGCTTATCACCTTACTGGGTTTCCCTGTGATACCTCTTAACTCGATTTCTTTTCCTTCTAATGAAAATTTCATGAAAAGTTCTTGAAAATTAAAATCCATTGTTCCTAATGATTGTAACCATTGGATTCCTAGTACAACATCAACACCACCCATGGGTATAGAAATCATTGGACTATTCATTACATATTCCCCCAGAGTAAGATTGATCTTATTGCATTTTCCTGAGCAA
>SNQJ01S0198463.1:10531-27707 GCA_010110895.2 Picea sitchensis
AACAGAACTGAAAAAGACTGCCTATCATTTCGAAGAAGGAGAGGTTTTATCCCTTTATGGGTTTCCTCGTGAAAATCTGTCTCTGTGTGTACTTTATGTGTGACTGATGGTCTTTATTTTTACTGTTCAGACGCTATATATTGTTGATGACCACATGAAGAGATATTAACAATGTTTAATAAGTATAAAATTGTTTAATCTCACATACAACTGATTCACCCCCCCCCCTCTTAGTTGTTTTAGTATTTCCAACAATTATAAGAATCCTCAAGTAGTCTCAAGTGGTTGGTATTGTCTTAGATTGATTGATTTAACCAAGGTTATTAATAAACATCTATGGAGGTTCTGGTTCTCCCGGTTAAGGGTTTCTGGGATTAATATTGTCTCTATGTGCATGCTTTCTTGTTGTGTTATTTCTCTCTCAATTTTAAGCATGGTATCAAATATAGTTTGGGTTTGACTCCCTCATGGGAGGGCCTAGTAACTTGCAGAGAATAGAGTAGATAAATTTTGTGAGTGTAGATTGATTGTTATCAATTGTTGTTATGAGGTGAATCTGACAAGTCTCTATGCAGAGGAGCCACAATATGAGAAGTAGACACTACCTGGAAGAAGTGACTTCCATAGAAAGAACAAGTTATCTAATTCATAAATAACTATTGTGAGTTGGTGTACCCATATTAGTTTTTGTTCATTGTTGTAGATCGAGATGCTTTCCTTGACATACATAAATCAATTTATGGTCTCCCCAAGGAATCTCCTAGAAATTCAGACAAGGCAAATCGATGAAATGGAACTTGACATCCAACAAATTAAATCCCTTTGTTATTCCTCGGTATTCAACCTTTGCCTCAATTAAATAAGGTGTAGTTTTCTCCCCTCGTGAAGTTAACACATATAATGGCATTGAGGATCTCGACCCAACTCTTATGGACATTGAGGAAGGAACTCTCTAACAAGCTAGGGTTTCATAGATTCAAGTCCCTATTTCCTCATATCAATGAATGCATTTCAAAACTCTTTTTATTTTAGGGTAGTTTGTTAAAAATGTTATTAGTGAGTCTGAGTGTGAACTTGATCTGGACATAGCTCCATCCTTTGTCTTTTTTATTTTAGAACTATATATAGTTCTCTTTCCTTGGCACAACCTTCTTTTTCAATATATAAAGTTGAGTTTCTTTTAAAAATATATTATAATACGCTTTCCAAATGCTTTAATATTTGTCTATGTTAATTGTATTCACAATACACTTCAATTATAAATCATAAACTTAAGACGTAGTTACATGTCACAACCATTTTATACTTTACTATACTCATTCTTTTTACCTGTTTTCATGTTTCTTCCTTGATATAATAGAAAGACAAAATAGTAAAATTGAAACTAATTAATCAAATTTGGAAAAATGTGAATTTAAAGAGAATAAGGATGATAACTTATCGACTAAAGAGAATGCTCACCAAAATTTTATCCTATGGAAACAAGAAAGTGAAAATAACAATAAAAAACTAGAAGATACAATGAGATACAAGATGGGTTATAAACATGCTCTAACCAACCTTGAAAACTTGTTTAATATGTATGTTACCCCTCAAATTGTATAATAAATAGTATTCACACTAGATATGATTGATGATTGTATACATGCATAATGCACATGATTATGCCATATCCCCAATTTGTAGAACAAGACTAAAATTGAAATTCTCACTAATCCAAAGGTTTACAATTGTGAAATTTTAATTATAAGGATTGAAGATTGAGACTATTTAGAAACCAAGGAAAAACATAAAATCAATATACACTTACAACCAAATTCATTCTCAATTAAGTTAGTAACCCCATACTTAATCCAACTCTTATTCTAGTTTCAATCTCCATTGTTACCTAACAAATTGCATACATTATGATAATTGCTTGAAATATGATTGGCTAAATATTGTACATATCTATGTACTAGTGATATTTCATTATGAATGGCATGCCATTCAATACCTTTATAGAAACCAATTATTTGATTACTCAAGATTGTATGAATTGTTTTCTCAGTTAAACAACATTAACTTATAACCATAACAATATCATAGTGACCACTTATCTACTAACAAGATTTCTATGTCTCTAGACCTCCTTGACAAAACCCTTGAGTCATTCACTATTAGCCAAAATCATTGATTTCTGACATGTATTTTATGCAATCCTTAATTCAATACAGTCTTCTTCCTTGAACTCGCATAGTTTACTCATTATTATCACCAATCCAACTTTAGTCCAAGAATAACAACTCATCCTATTGCAAGTTCTATTTATGCAGTCTAACACTAGGAAACATTAAGGTCACAGAGAAGAATTCAACACGATCACTTATTAGATAGTCCATGACCTTTGCAACCCAAGCTCTAATAATTGTAGAATAGCGGGCTTGGTGTCATTCCTATAGGGATCACCTATGTAAGTAGATACAAAATAGTAGGCTAGTCTCCTATTTACTTACAAAAGAAAATTTACTTGGGAATTTGGTTGCACTTGTAGGAAGTACATATTTTTAACATGGGCTCCATAATATTCCCAGAAACAATCCCACCTATATATGTAAGAAATATCATCCCTAGGACATATGAGACATGAAAATCTGGTGCTTAAATTGCAATCCCTTCAACAAAGACCTTATCTCCAATGTTTCTGAGTTAATGACAACAAAAATATTTCCACCATGGATTTCTTGACAACTTGGTCTCAAACTTTCAGATGTTTTCTACTTCTAACGTATATAATATCATCAATGTAAACCAACACTATATACATTGAAACTAATCTATTTTCATTGAGGGATTGGGTGAAACAAATATGGTCACTAGTAGAGATTTGTCCAAACCCAAATATGTGATACCCCTTGAGTTTGCTCAGCTTAAATGTATATCTCATAGTACACAAAAATGACCAAAGGAAACTTTAGATGGAGGTGTGTTGTTTTGTAACCTATTATTAGGACTGAAACGCCAACTTCACAAGGATATGAATCCTCCTACATTTTTAAAGAGGTGGTAGTCCTCTTTGGATTATGATATTCTTCTTAATTTAAAATTAATAATAATATGAGACCATATCACATAATATAGTCCAATATTTAATGCTCAAGAAAAATCAAAATGCTAAAAAAGTAAAAGTATATTTATAAAAAAAAATACCTTAGAAGTGGACCAAGAATGTCAAACATAAAACATTACAGAAAATAAAAATGTTCTCACATGCATCGTAGCATAAATAAATATTCTAATCACATTCAAAATAAAAGAAGATGGTCCATTGACATGAGAGAAATTTTAAAGATTAATACTTATGGAGCTCAAAAAATGATTATGATAGATCAATTTCAAATGCTTTATACTCAAAACTCGAGTTATAAAATAAAGTCAAAATTGATCCCAACTTAGTTCCATGGGATTTCTAAAAAATAATAATGTCTATTTAAGAGCATGAAATTCAAGAGTTTGTCCAATGTACTTGGATTGACACTCCCGTGGACCATAAATAAAAAAATGTACAAGAAAGTATGAAGTATAAAGATCATCATAGGCGAATCTAAAATCACGTAATATCAAAAGAAGATAAAGACGAAGTTTATCAAGATTCGATTTTAGTTTTCTAGTTAAAGAATAAGAATAATTGGATAAAAACATAAAGGAAGAAATATGTGATCAACATAGAATTACTATGATGGAATCTCTCTGTTTTTACTTACTTTATGTTGCATCTTTTATACTCTTGTTTGAGGCAATTAGAGGGAAACAGTCACTTATTGTTTTAATTTAATATTAAACAACTCGTGTTCGACTTCTCTATGTTCAATAGATAGATTTTTCAAATTATTTTCAATCTCTTCATTTTTATTGGTATATTCAACAAGCTAGTTGTGGATATCATCATGTGTGAACTCAACCATGGAGTAAAACTTTTCAATTGATGATTTTTTTAGTCCTTCAATTTGTTCTTCAAATTGTTGTCACATCCTAAGAATTGAACTTGAGAAAACTCAACCATGGAGTAAAACGTTTCAGTTGATGATTTCTTCATTCCTTCAATTAGTTATTCAAATTGTTTTCGAGTCCTAAGCATTGAACTTGAGATAAATTTCTGGTCTGAGACTTCAATGGTGGTGCCAACAATATCCAAGCCAATAATATTTGAATATGCTTCCGTTTTTTTCATGACACATCATCTAATTGCACTAGCAATCCCTTTAATATATTGATTTGTTCAATCCAACATGTCTTTAATTGTTTAATACAGATTTAGGAGGGTAGTTCTTCTTGTTTTATCAGCTAGTCTATCATCATTAAGACCTTTGCTACAAACATTTCAACTTCATCAACATAAAAACCTTCATCATTTTTAAGATCTTCACCCAAATATTCCTTAGTATTATGCACTTTGAGGCCGAGAGTGGAAAATATTTTTTCCATATCCCATAGATCTAAAATCAATGACATCCTTTTCATTATATTTTCTTAGAGTGGCAAAAATCAAATTTGAAATTCCTTTAATTCTATAACTTGATCCCGGGATTTCTTAAAAATTATTATCATACCGATTCATGGCAACTCGAGTAGCCAAGATGGGTGGAGGAATGAGAGTTTCTTCCAATTCCTTCAATATTTCTTTTCGTCTATCATTTTCCTCCTCCATGTTGGCGATTGAAAACTCCAATGCATCCCATATGACCTTGTGAATGGAAGACAACTTTTATGGTAACATGTTTCGAGTATCAATTGTAGACAAAAAATTTCCCCTCTTAATCTTTGAGGTCCTCTGAGAAGATGATATTCTCGATATCAACATCGTCCATGCCATCCAACAACATATCATGTTCAGGTGCGTTTATTTCTACTTTGCTGAGAATTAGTTCTTTTCTTTTTTACCGTTAATTTGTTGGGATTTTATAAATTCCCTTGGATAGTTTTTCTCTTCATTATCCATTGAATTGCATCTCTGATTTTTTTGTTGTTGGATCACTCTCGGCTGAGGGTTTACCTTGGAGAACAATTCTTTGAGAAACAATGAATGATTCAACGTTATTTTCATTGGAATGTTTGCCTCTCTCTCCTTATGGGTTTTTGTGGTGCTTATGATAGTCTTCATATGGCTATGATTTCTATCATCTTCTTTAACATTAGGGTCATGACTATTACCTTCTTCTTATCCAAATATAAGAGTGTTGATGAGTGAGGGGTTGAGCCCGATTGCAACTATATGATTATAAAAAAAGGTGATTAGGGTCAAACCCCTTGATGGCCTCTACAAAAATCATGTTGAAGTAATTGAATTGTTTTTCTTTCGTAAAGGTATAAAAACCAAAGGAAAATTTATACTATCTTGCCCTTTCTATGAAAAAATTATTTCAGAGCATAAAGATGGAAGGAAATATGGGTTTTCATGAGAACAATAAACCTTGATGATATTATAATCATCCATTTTTTCAAGAACTCATTTTCCATTCAAAAATGTTGAGAAGTTCTAATGAGATTCCAAAAGTATCTTCTCCAAATATTACCTTTTTAAAATCAGACATGAAATCATTATATACTTCACTTAGAAATGGTGGCCAACCTTTTTCCTCAACAAAGCCCAAGACCACATAGCTACATGGTCCACTTTTGATTTAATAAGATGCGAGATAAAATTTCTTCTAAGTATTAAACTTTATTAGTTGTGTGGTGACCTCATTTGAGATAATACTCGTCGAGTTGAAGATTGAGTTCTTGTGAACAATGAAATGCAATATACACAATGCCAATATGGGAATGGTTGTTGTAGAATCTTGACCAACAACTCGAGTGAATAACCAAGTGATTTATTTATATGGGTATTTTAAATAACCAACTTGAATCCTCGATAGGTATTTCGACATTGAGGTAGGATATTTTAGATATTGTTGTAGAATTTTTATTCCATTAGTTTTTTTCTTTTCAGAAAATTCCTCACTTCTTCCCCTTTGTAAACTAGGCTCGGCTCTAGAAATCTCAAAATCTTCTTAAATAGTGAAGGTGGCAGTGATGGTTCTTCTGTAGTGGACAAGTTTATCCACGCACCATGTGACTATATCTTTGCATTGAAAACCTATGGGATGTAACCAGAAAGAGTTATCCCTCATGTCCAAACTTTATTGTTTTCTTTATCCAGCAACTTTGAATAGTACCGATATGATCTGGACCAATGGTAGTTGTGGCCTTCTCTGGCAAACAAGTTCAAGGTATCCACATATAAATTTTGTTTTCTCATGGTTTTCTTTGGCAAGTTGGAAAACTTCTTTGTAATACTACTTAGCACAGTAAAATGACCCTTAATATAGATTTATTTAGATGAGATTATTAAATTGAAATAAATGTGAATTGCCTCGATTTAAACATCTACTTAGCACAATAAAATGACCCTTAACATAGATTTATTTATATGAGATCATTAACTCAAAATAAATGTGAATTTCCTTAATATAAACATCATTAATTAACCACCTTTTAAGAAGTAAATGTTGAGAAGGAAAATTCAAGTCCACTAGTATGAGAGTCAATGATACATGAAGTGGCTTTGAAATGGTTAAGTGTTGAGGTATATCAGATGACTTGTGAAAAGTGAAAGAGTGCCAAATGTAACTCCACAAATCCATGATAGAGAAAATAAACTAAGTATTGGGGTAGACTAATCTTATAAGAAAAGAAAAATAATCTGGATCCACTAGTCAATCATTGAATATGGAAAAGAGACTAAGTATGGTAACTTCAATAAAACCAAGAAAAAGAATGTATGTATGGAATATATGGGAAATAAAATTTATAGAGGGGAAAGAATGTTGATAAAGACGAGGAAGACATGGGGAAGGGGAAAAGCATGAAAGTTTGAACATAACGAACCCAACACCAAACCATCTAGCTATGGTAAAATCAACACCTATAGTAAAACTCTTTGAGGCCGGGAGACATGGAAATTGAATTGCAAATTTCATGCATGTAATCCAGATTCAAATGTATCATACATGATTGTTCTTGTTTAAAACTATACAAACTTTTTCTAGAACATATTTTCACTATGAAGCACTATATCAATTCTAGAGTACCTTAATCTTCCTCACATACACTACCTAACTTTATGTTTATAAAGTTTCAATCACAATAGGTCTCTACTCTTATCAAATTCCCTCTTTTACATATATATACCAAGGTTTCTCATGTCAAAGGTATATTTTCATATTGAGAAGCGTGTATTCACATCTTTATTGCTACAATGGCTTGTTTTGATGAGAAGTAAATATTCATTCAATCATATACATATCAAGGTCACAATCAATACAACTTAAAGAAATGTAATGCAAAGAAAAATCCTACTAGAATTCTTTTGGAAATGCAAACTATTTACATATTTGTGAATACAGTACCCCTCTCTTGAGAAGTAAATATTCATTCAACCATATACATATCAAGTTCAAAATCAATACAACTAAAAATAAATGTAATGCAAAGAAAAATCCTACTAAAATACTTTTGAAAATGCAAACTATTCACATATTTGTGATTACAATACCCCATGTTGAAAAATAAATATTCATTCAACCATATACATATCAAGGTCACAATCAATGCAACAAAAAATATAATGGAAAGCAAAATCCTACTAAAAATGCTCTTGAAAATACAAACTATGCAGGTATTTGAATTTGTGACTACAATACCAGTGTATTGAGAAGCAAATATTCATTTAACCATAGAAACCATACAATGAAATAGATACCATAAGAAAAAATGTAATACAAAGAAAAATTCTACTAGAATGCTCTTGGAAATGCAAACAATCCAAATGAAAATAACTGAAAAATGGTTCCTCTAAAGTATCGACCATATATCAAGTATGAATCATATGTAAAATCCCACAACTATTTTAACGTTGAAAAAGTGTGTTTGCCATGTTGATTAATTATCAGGTGATTTCACATACCGCCTCTTCCGGGCCACCTCCGAACCGTTTCTCTTCCCCTCAGTTCATGTTTCACTGTACCGCCGCATTTAAACAATAACCTGTAACGGACTTTTAAAATGTTTTGTACTCCGTTTCTAATGACTGTAACGTTACCAATTCCACTGTCGGTTGCATATATGTACACGGAACTGGAAGAAGATTTTGTGTGAAGTACCCGCGTCTTGGTCTTCATCTTCCTTGAAATTTCATGTAGATTGCGTAGCACTGGTAGGTTTTGAAGATTTAGATTTATCTGCTTTCTTTTGTCTTTTCCAAATTATTCACTAACGCCGCTCTATGATGTATGGAGATATTCGTTTCATATTAGTCCTTTGTAAACATTATTTTTATTTATGGCAGTGTCAGCCGTTACAGAGAGATTAATGAACTTTTGTTACAACCTGATGTCTGGTGATAGTTACGGTGACCAGTCGTTTTCTTAATTTGAGGCCCCTGGTAAGTGCACTCTCTATATATGCTAGAGCAATCGGCCAGCTTATACAGTCAGTTTAATGAAATATGTGATACAGTTTAATGAAATATGGGATATGTTAAATGAAATATGGGATATGTTAATGTCCTTGGAATTTGGATTTAAAATTGGTTTCATTAGTTTGTCAGTGAGCTCTTTGTAAATTTTATATGGCTAGGTAATCTACCGTAATATGTCTATTCATCAACTTGAAATGTAAAAATTTCATTTTACCTTAAAAGTTATATATATATGGATGGATAAGATAAAAAAATTGTTTAATTATATTAGACATATAATTTTTTTACATTTTCCATCACATATTCAAGGATTCATTATAGAAAAACAGTTTCTCTGGTACGGCTTACAGTTGCAAAAAGTTTCAATACTAATATCCTCAGATCAGTTCTAGACAATAGTACGGAAAGTCTACATGCTAAACAATACTAGAAACCATATAACTATTCTTCCAAAAGACAAACTAATATTATAGACTATAATGCCAAAACAAAACATTTCCCACAAAACTTAATCGATTCTAATATGTCTTGTGGGTCCTTATGCTCAAGTGAAAGGACCTTCAAAATCCTGCTCTGAAAGCAATGTGTTGGTAGCTAATAGATTGAAACTTGTTTGAAAGAGAAATTATTCTATCTTTCCATCTTTCAGCTAAGTAAACATGAAGTCTTCCTTTGTTTAAAAGCCAATTAATAACTACTTTAGAATCTCCCATCACATAAATGCAAGGGATTGACAAGCGACTTGCTATCATGAGTGTGGCCCATGCTCCCAAGAGTTCTTCTCTTGTATTGGTTCCTATACCACAATTGAAGGTCCATGTTATGACTATAGAGTTTTATTTAAACCACCTGCGCCACACTTGCTTCATTGAAGGTCCATGTTATGACTATAGAGTTTTATTTGAACCACCTTCTCCACACTTGCTTCCATCTCTTTGTGTTGCATTGCCAAACTAGGCTAATACAAAATCCTTTGGATGAGTGATCAAGTAGTTTCTCGAAGGTCTATCTTTGGAAACAAAATGGATTTTGTTTTTATAAAGAATTGTTTGAATTGAAAAGTTGGACTCTTCAAAAATGGCTTCGCTCATGCCAGATGAACCAAACAATATGTGTTGTTGTGTGAGTAGGGAAAGTCTTATCCATACACCAATTTTCTATGCATTCCGATAGAGTGTTTCCAAACCAACTACTTTTTAAGTTTAGCTCTTTTGTTAATAAATTCCAAACTGATATGGAAAATAGGCAATGTTTAAAGAGGTGTATGATAGTTTCTGAATCTTGTTTACACCGCCCCTGGACCTTCCCATCCCCTTTTTGCAAAGAGTCCCGAGTTAATATTTTTCCTTCCAAAGCCAACCAAATGAACAATTTTATCTTTAATTGAAATTTCCCTTTTTAGATTGATTGTCTCCAAATCTCCACTTTCAACAAACTTTTTGATCAAATTATGCTCCACTAAAAAAAATTAGGGATGGTGTAAATGGATGAGAGCTCCAGAATCAATTTCCCTTCTGAATTGATCCCACTCCTTTGCAAGACTGCCCTCGAAGCCCAGAACGCTACTACATAGCCGGTAGGAGGATAATTGTTGATCATCAAAAGAATTCCTTGCATGTGCAAGTGTGATTATGTTTCTTTGATTTGAAGCTCACATAATATTTGTAGAGAGTAAAGAGCTATCTCCCATCCCAAGGATTAGGTCCTTTCCCAAGGCTATAAAGCATGTCCTTGAATCAACAATCCATCATTGATCAAGTGAACAAACAGCGACTCCATATTTAGAAACCCCATTCTTCTGGAAAAAATAGGATCTAATCCAATCCAATTTATTACTGTCACATGATGGAGATACTTGTCTAGTACAACCCTCTACCAAATGCCTTCTTCTCCCATTAGAACTCTCCATAGAGTATTCACGGCCAAAGATTTACTAAAATAAAAAATATTGTAGATTCCCCAACCCCCATAAATATTTGGAAGGGTAATCTGCTCTCAATTGCAGAATCGATGTACATCACCTTTTATTTTTCAAAGAAAATTGTACATCAGTTTTCTTACTGTATTCAAGACATCTAGTAAATTGATTGGGTTTCTAACACATCTTTCAAATGGGTGAAATTTCTTCCTAAGGACAACCATCACCAATTGTTAATCATTTTTTCTATCTTTTTTATTAACGAGCCCCAATCTTCGATGCCTTGCAATCGAGGCTTAAGATAAAATCCAAGGTATTTAAACCCCAAATTTAGCTCGAGGAATCTAAAAAGAAAAATAGCTTTGAAAGGTATATGTAATGTTCCGTCTATCCACCTTGATGAAAGTAGACTTTGTTTTATTTATATTTTATCCTTAACTCAAACAAAAAAAAATTTAACACCTTGTCAATCTCCCACCACTCTTACATTGCAGCATTTATCATTATGATCCCACATCTTTTTTATTTTTCTCGACACTTTAATACAAGTCAATTTAACCCCTCCTCTTTGAGTGTTTTTTAAAAAGAGGCTCACTCCTTCTATAACTAAAATAAAGAGTATAGGTGATAAGAGACATCCTTGCCTTAAACCCCTACAACTTTAAAAAAAAAATCAGTGGCCTCTCCATTTAAGGAAGTGGATACCACACAACTCATTATCAAGTTTGTTATATTTGGGCTCATAGCAATGTGAATTTAAAGTATTATTTTTTACAAGAACATTGAATTGATTTTGTTAAATTCATTCTTGATTTGACTCGAAATGTTTACAGATCTACTCCCCAAACACATCTTCCATTCTAGGTCAGCACCATCTTCCATTCTAGGTCAACAAAATAATTGTAGGTCCTTGCATTTATCCAAAGAGGCTGGACTCAACAATTGCAGCTTTTGATGGAGTTGGCTCCGTAACCACGGGCCAGAGGCCACCGCGAAATACATGAGCTTCATCTCCCGACTTGTCAATGGTTGGTAAGGATTTGACTGTTGCAGCAGCATTAGGTTAAGTGCTTGCGGAAGGATTTTCTCTGTTACAATAGCTTGCTCAGTCAATTTGTTCACAATGCCACTGGTGAAATGCAACAGTTCCTCGGTTCGTTGACAGATCCTAATCCCTATATTCTGTAAGACCACTGGTGAAATGCAACAGTTCCCCGGTTGGTGAAAATGCAACGGTTCCAGTGCAAAATTAATACTCGATAGGAAAAGGAATGAAACTAGAAACTTGCAGGTTTGTAGCATTGGAGCAACACCCGAGCAGCATCATGGTTTTGTTTCCAAAACTATTTCACGTCATGTTGAAAGCGACTGCAGATTGTTTTGTGTTAATTTGATAGACAATTCAAGGCGTGAGCAGGAGAAAACATATTGCTAGTCATCACAAGAAACTCGATATAGAGATCAATATAGACGTCAACGAATTTCTTTTTATGTAAGAATTCCTTAATAATGAAGTTTACATGTCGATACTTTTTCTTAAAAATTTTCAAGATCAAGATTTTGTTGGTTATTGAAAGGATGTTGATCAGAAAAAACCATGCATGTTCTGCTGCATTAAACTTCAGGTATATAAACAAGACAATGCAAGTGTGATTATGGCATTTGATTTAAAGCTGACCAGAATGTTTTGTAGAGGAAGAGAGCTATATACCTGAAGTTTAATGCAACAAAATTCAGGTCAAAATCCTTTCAATAACAAACAAAATCTTGAAAATAATTAAGAAAAAGTATAGACATGTAAACTTCATTATTAAGTAATTCTTTCATAAAAAACTCGGTATCAAAATTCTGGATGACTGGTTATTTCAAAACAATTTATTTATCCAACCCATGGTAAAATAAATCGTACTTTGGTACGGCTCGGCATACGATTTCGGTGAAGTCCATATCGATCTCTATATTGAGTTTCTTGTGATGACTCCCAATATGTTTTCTCCTGCTCACGCCTTGAACTGTCTATCAAATTAACACCAAACAATCTGCAATCCCTTTCAACAGGAAGTAAAATAATTTTGGAAACAAAATCAGGATGCTGCTCGTGTTGCTCTCATGCTACAGACCTGCAAGTTTCTACTTGCATTCCTTTTGCTATCGAGTACACTTGCAACATCACGTGCTCCTGAAAATTGTGATTGGTATGGTGATTTTCTTTTACCCTTTGGGTTCTCACAATACCGTTTTCTTCTTGGAACCCTTGATTGCTGGGCATCTTCCAAAATATAGGGATTAGGGTTTGGGAACGAATCGGGGAACCGTTGCATTTCACCAGTGGCATCTTCCAGAATATAGGGATTAGGATATGTGAACGAACCGGGGAACTGTTGCATTTCACCAGTGCCATTGTGAACAAATTGACTGCCATTGTGAACAAATTGACTGGGCCGGCTACTGTATCAGACAAAATCCTTCGCAAGCACTGAACCTAATGCTGCTGAAGCAGTCAAATCCTTACCAATCATTGACAAGTCGGGAGTTGAAGCTCATGTATTTCGCGGTGGCCTCTGGCTCGTGGTTACGGATGGAGTTGCCTGGAAGAAGGAACAGTCCTTGAAAGCATAAGTTAAGCTTTGACCCTTGAACCTATATATCAGTCACATAAGGTGCACACTATTTTGGTGGTGGTCATCCAATAAGTCCAGAGCACTGCTGGGATGGGATCGTTCCAATCATCCGGGCTTGCTTTAATGATTGAGCGTGCCTACCCAATTGGGTGAGAACAACGTGACTATTTTCCCATTACGGCATCATATACAGAAGGAGTGTTAACCAAGAGGATGAAACAATTGAAGAGATGGGAGTTAAGGTTGTTTGCCGCCGCGGAAGAAGGTGCCAGGGATAAAGGGGGCAGATTGAGAAGCAGGGTGCCTGGTATTATTTCGACTGCCTTTGCCTTTAGAACACGCCCATCCCTAACTAAACTGCCTACGCTGCGAACCGGACCGAATTTTATCCAACTATTCGTTATTCGAATCGAATTGGTGAATTTTCCTAATTTTTTCTTAAATATGGTCAAATTTGGTAACTATGGTTAAAAGCATACAAAGGTGCATACAATCGATGTGAACCCTCGAAGGAATTTGTAGATAGGAATGCGTGAACAACTGTAGCAAGGAATTCGACACCATTTTGTTTTCCCTTGTTGTTATGCTGAGTTATTTATTTGTATTTATTGGCATATTTTTGTATTTATTATTATGTTCAGGCTCTTAAATACAGGCAAAGGTGAAGAAAATTTGGTCCGTGGAGAAAGGGATGAGTCACAGAGTAGCGGAGGAGAAGCAGAGTAAAACCATAGCCACCATTTGATTTTGAGGGATCCTTAGGAGAGGGAGAGGCTGAGTCACAGAGTGTAGAGGGAGAAAATGGTTGAGCTGATATAGATTTTTCCCACTTGTAGAGAATCGAGGTTTTTCTATGTTCATGTGCACGAGAAGTTGAGCAGATCCATCACGCGCAGAGTAGTTGAGAAGGGTTCCGTTGAGCCTAGTGTGAAAGGAAAGAGGAGCCGAGAAGGGTTTCGTCTGTTTGCAAAGAAGTTGAACGGATACTGCAGTAGAGCTGCCGCTCTCAAGGAAAGAGGAGCCGAGGAGGGTTTCGTCTATCTGGAAGGAAGATTGAAAGGATACTGCAGCAGAGCTTCCAAGGAGGACATATATATACCCTTTGTATTCTAATGATAATAGCTTCCGTGCCTTGATTATATTTGACAAAATAAAAGGTAGATGTTAGAAGTTTTTATGTATTCGGATTTGAAGTGATTTTTAGATGTGATTTTTGGATTATAAAAAAGGAAAATCGTACTTTTATTTTTTGATTTGGAAATATATATATATATATATATTAAATTTATTTTTGTTTTTAAATTTTTTTTTTTTTTTTTTTTTTTTTTTTATATTTTTTTTTTTGGAGTTAGAATGTTTATGAAGTTTGAAGGGGAAATATATATTTCTCAAAAATTGAATTAATTTTGTAGTAAAAAAAATTCAAATTGTGATTTAGAGGAATGCTTGTAGAAAACTAATAAAAATAAATAGAATTTTTCAATTATACCTTAAAAATGTAATGGTAAAAATAATTTTCAATTGTGGAAACTTAAAATGAGAGATTTGTTAGTATAAAAAGGGTTGCATAAGGCATTAGATGGCAAGAGCAAGAAACATGCAACTATGACTTGACCAATGAAGAGTGGGAAGAAGTGGATGCTAGAACCCTCAACACCATTCGGTTATGTCTTGTTGATGATTTATTGTTTAATATTATTGGAGAATATACAATAGCTGGCTTATGGAGAATGATGAAAAATAACTTCAAATTGTGGAAACTTAAAATGCTAGATTTGTTAGTATTACAAGGGTTGCATAAGGCATTAGATGGCAAGAGCAAGAAACCTGCAACTATGACTTGATCAATGAAGAGTGGGAAGAAGTGGATGCTAGAACCCTTCGGTTATGTCTTTGTGATGATTTATTGTTTAATATTATTGGAGAATAAACAGCAACTGGCTTATAGAGAAGGATGAAGAGCCTTTATATGACAAAGTCCTTGATCTACATGAAGAGGGAGATATACAATTTAAAAATGAAAGAAGGTATGAAAATTATAGATCATTTGAATGTGTTTGATACCTTTATATATCTTGCATAATATGGATGTTAAACACGATGACGAAGATAAGGAAGTTACATTGCTAAGTTCATTTCCTGAATATTGAGACAATCTAGTTACTTTCATTATCTTTAGTACAACTAAGAATCTTGAATTTGATATTGTTCATGGAGCTTTGTTTCTTGAGGAGGTGCAGAGAAAATCGAGTATTGAAACCTCCAACCAGAAACATTGGTGTCTAGAGATCGATCCACATAAAGGGGATAGGATTTGAGTAGAAAATCAATGGCTAAGTCAACAAGTAGAAAAGGAAAGGGAAGATGTTGGTATTGTAACAAATTAGGGAATCTAAAAAAGGATCCCTGGAAGCTGTAGGAATCCAATGAAGACTCCAAAAATGAAGCAAATCGAGTCGAATCATCTCTAGGTATGATTGATGAAGTCTTTACAATTTGTAATGTCTCACAATTTTATGAAGAGTGGTTATTAGATTATGGTGCTTCAGACCATTTATGTTCACATCAGAATTGGTTTTCTACATACCAAGCTATTGATGGTGGTAGTGTTCTTATGGGAAAAAAAGTTTCCTATAAGACTATGGGGTTAGGAGTATTCTGATTAATATGTTTGATGGAATTGTAAGAATGTTAACAAATGTAAGATATGTACCTGAACTAAAAAAGAGTTAATTTGTTTAGGAGTTTTGGATTCCAAAGGTTACAAATGTGTGGGTCAAGGTGAAGAACTAAAAGTGTTCAAAGGAAATTTGGTGGTTATGAAGGAAACCAATATTGGAAATCTTTATAAGATGGAAGGAAAAATTTAAACAAGTGAAGTAGGACTCGTATCTAAGAAATAAAGTGCATCTACTTGTTTATGGAATCAATAGGTGGGTCATATGAGCAAGAAAAGGTTTGGGTTGCACGTATTGATAAGATGTATTTTTTTCTAGACTTTCAATCTTTGAATTTATGCAAGTTTTATATCTGAGTTGGTTACAATAATGGAGTTAAGGGATATATATTGTGGGATCCTACTGCCCAAAAAATCATCACTAGTAGAGATATGTACATGGAACAATCAATAGTTGTTCAAGATCACAAAGGGAGATTTGTTTGTAAACTCATGGAATCATTCCATGGCCTAAAGGTACCGAGAAAATTGTACAATCTATTAGATTCTTTCATGGTGATCCCAAATTTATTAAGAAGTGTGTATAATCATTTTGTTTACTTTGAAAGTTTGGAAAATGGTACATTCATTTTCTTAGTATTATATGTTGATGATATGATTTTTGCAATCCAAAGCATGCTTAATAATAGAAGGTTGAAGGCTGAGTTGGCCAATATGTTTCAAATTACAGGAGCAACAAAATAAATCTTAGGCATGGGAGTACATAGAGATGGGGAAAATGGTAAGTTGTGGTTATCAAAACAAAAATATATGGAGAAGACATTGATAAGGTTCAAAATGTATATTGTGAAACCAATAATTATCCCTATAGCTTTTCATTGTAAGATTTCTTCAAGTTTATGTCCAAGTAGTAAGGAATAAAAAAATTATATGTCTCATGTACCATATGCTAATATAGTAGGAAAGTTGATGATTGTGATTAAATGTTTAAGACTAGATATTTCACATGGAGTTCATGTTGTCAGTGGACACATGAAAAATCCATAGCATTGGAAAATGTTCCTTTAGTATATTAGAGACACAAGTATCACCTACAATGGTTTCAATGATTTAGTTTATGGTTACAATTCAAAGGATTTGGACAAGAGGAGACCTACCTTAGGATATGTATTGAAAGAAATGATTAGTTAGGTAAGTTTGGACAAGTACAAAACAATGTGTTTTGTGGTGGTTGAATAATTATGCATTTGGCTAACTTTCGAGTGTATCAAAATGGGAAAATGCATCATTTTGTAATACAACTTACTAATGAAGGTGGAGTGGTCCATAAATGAGAAAATTGTACAGACATGTTCACCAAACTAGTACCATTAGAGAATATGTGGTAGTGTGTGGCTTATCTTGGCTTGAAAAAGAGGTGATGAATGGGCTTGGGAAAGGTATTAGGTAAATTGTTGTCA